>JAOUQW010000042.1:22229361-22240432 GCA_028565825.1 Olivaichthys viedmensis | reverse complement strand
GCTCTGACCCCAGCTTACCAACATGCTGGGATATGCGAAGAATCAATTTCACTGTACTGTACTTGTATATGTGACAACAAAGAAGTTTTTATTCTTAAAAATTCTTTAAAAAAAAAAACAACCTACTGATAGAATAGAATAGAATGCTCCTTTATTGTCACATATTCCAGATATCAGATTTGCGCCAATTAAAGATATTCGTAGCTAAATGTGCAGGTTGTCATTCTGAAACATTAACATATAAACATTAACATATGACTGGTTGCTGTTTATCGGTGAGATTTGGCATCTGTGCGTCTCTAATTCGTTGCTCTTATTTCATGTCTACGTAGAAATGTGGCACATCCCTCAATGTTAGATGTCTTATGTGTTTAAAAGTGATGGTTTGCAGTGGGTGATGTGGGCTGGCGATGGGCGTACTCGAAACACTTCGGAACATTTGCGACAACCGCTGATTCGGATCGGCACTTCAAAGTGGCCACGTCACGTGACTTCAGCGAAGGGAAGCCTCGCGTGACGTCATACCGTTTCGGAAACGTTTGGGAGTTTTTTTTTTTTTTTTTTTTTGGGTGGTTCGTCGCTAGGGGGCAAAGTGAAAGCGCAGTTGTTGGTTTGTTTGTGTTTGTGTTTTTTTTTTTTTTTTTTTGTCTTTCTCCCCGAAGACATTCGTTCGGCCTAACTTATAAAAATATGAAATATGTTTCAACATGCATTCTATGCTAGAGGGGCTGCGGCCCGCTCGATTGGCGTGCACAGACCGGAAGCGGAAGTGCCGCCATCTCCTTGTAACAGGCAACAACCAGGGTCAACGTTTGCATGGTAACGTTACAGTACCTTTAAATTTTCGACTCTTGTATGACAGACAAGACACATGAAAGAAAGTTATTCTCAGGTGACACCATCACAAACATACGGCGGCGTCCAAACCCGCACACTACCCTACTGAATAGTATGCTACTGTAGGTGGCGTATTGTTGTTTTAGGGCATACTATTTAGTACGATAGCATGCGGGGTTTTTTTTTTTTTTTTTTAGAACGAGACCGTCGCTGAATCCCAAACACCTCCCTCGAGCACTTTGTAAGTGCACTACGCACGACGTAGGAGCCGTTCACTTCACGCCCTGGGTAGTGCACTTGTATAGGGAGCGAGGAGGTATTTGGGATTCCGCCGTTGTCTCTTATTGCAAGAAGAACAGCTAAGTTTCGCTAGCGCGGTACCGTGCCCAGCGCGCCACTGCACGTCTCACGGCTCCTAAATGGCTCGTTTTAGATCCGCGTTGTGACAGAATATCACCGGCACGTAGCGCCGTGCTCGTTTCCGTGCTCTCCGCGACACATTTACATGTCTTTACCGCGACAGCGCCGGAGTTCAGCGGTAAGTCGGGTTTGCTAAGCTAACGCGCTTAGCTGGCAGCGTTACTTTTATCGTTAAGCTCGCGCGCGCGCTCTCGCTCGCTAACTCCCGAGTGTATGAAAATGGAGAGGTGTGCACGGCTGCATGGCAGGTAACCAGCGACTTCGAGCTACTTTTCTCCTTTTTTTCCTCTTTTTTTCCCCCTCTTCTCTCCGCCGTGTTCACAAGTTAGCTGGCAGGACACTTTATCCTCGATTCGGCTGTCGTTATTTCGTTTATTTTCCTGCTAGCTGCCTGGTTCAGCTAGTTCGTTCTGGGCGGGAGGCTAGCTGGCTAAAGTCAAGAGGGTGTGCTGTTCGAAAGACACCAGTGACCTCCGTTTAACTGTCTTTTTTTATTTATTTAACCAAATGTACCAAATGGATTCGTACTTAATTTTTCTAATATTCCCTCCCCCAAAGTTTGTCATTTGCATTATTGTTGTTGTTGTTGTTGTTGTTGGGTTTTTCATTCAGTTGAATCCCCGTCGTCTTGTTGCCTACCTAGCTAGCTAACGTTAAGGTGCTCTTGTTAGCGTGTTAGCTTGTTTAGGCGTGTGTGTTCGTGTTACCTAATCAGAAAGATCAATTCCTCTGAGCCGGTTGTTTTTATCATTCGCGGTTTCAGAAAGACCTCACGCCCGTTACGAGTTTGAAATGAAGAAATAAATAAATCAACCGTCCCCCTCCATATGTTCTATCGTTTGCTAAGCAACTGTTGCTTCCTCGAAGCCACTTGTTAGCCGCTGATAACTTTCTCGTCCTGTGTTTATTTGGTGGATTTCTTATTTTATTTTATTTTATTTGACCGTTGACCTTAGTTTCAGTTTGGCCCGAGGCTGGGATGATAAGAAACACTCCACGTCTCACTTTCCCCAGGAGTCGTTTGCTAAAGCTTGAGGGACTTTGCTCTGGAGGAATCTTCACATCGACTTTTTGGACCTGTTCTCGGGTTTCAGTATTACGCAATCAGTGTTTATACAGTGTGTCATCTGCCACTCCTTATCATCTGTCCTTCAGTCGTTTGATTTAGGAAACGATCCTTCTTAGGTTTAGGCCGCTGTTGGTTGGTTGGTTGTTTTTCTTCTTTCCTCTGAGCGTTACTGAAGCCCCTCGGTGAGGAGTTCACCGTTTTGTGACTCGGGGTCGCTTTCACTCGGGAGTGAACTTGACACCTTTGATTCTTTTGCTGTTTGGTTTGATTTTCAACACTGCACATAATTAAACTAACCAAAAAAGAAAAGAAAAGCAACACCACTTGGCTGAGGGGCGTGTAGGACTGGACGGGTCTGAAAAACGTACTCGTAAAACTTTTTTATTATTATTCATTGGTGAGAAATACGGCAACGGGAAAAGATGAATCGACTGTTTTTTTTTTGGGAAATCAACCGAACACAGAGCCGATTCGATAATGATGTAAATCACTGACGTTGTATGCACCGATGGAGGACCATTACCATTTTTCTAGACCCTTTTATATTTTTTCGTTGGGATTATAAATCGTTCCTTAAATGTCTTTAAGCCATTTAAAAGGAGAAGAAATTGCGTTGCTAAATGCATGTATTGTTTTATACTGTTGTTTTTGTTAGGTTTTGCTGGATTTAAAAATATCACAAGTTAGCTACTTCCCACAAATGTTTGTGTGTGTGTGTGTGTTCATTGTATCTTCCATTTGACTCATTTAAAAAAAATAAAAAAATAAACGTTTTTTTTTTTTTTGTGAGTTGCATCATAAAAGTTCTTTAAATTATTGTCTTAACATTTTACAAATAAAAGTAACAAAACCTTGCCCTCAAAAAGGATTTGTATGTTTTAGTCTGTCAAATACACAAATGTATTTTGTGTGGAGAAAATGGCTGAAATGATCGTCAATATTATTTTGCTTGTTTTTGGAAGTCGCAATTATTTAGCAAGTTTAATACACACGCATTTAGCCAGTTTAGGAACAAAATAGTTTTTATTGCACTTTAAATAAACCGAAAACAGCCTTTTCTTTCACATTTTGAATATTTTCTAAATGCTAAGTATAAAAACAAATGGACTCTAAATAAATAAATGCATAAAAATGCCACCACCCCTACTCCATCCAGTGATCTTTAGTTTTGCCTGTCTAGCCAAATGGAAGTGCTTTTGTCTGCAGTGTCAATGTTCCAACATACGAATGAGGAGCTTGTCATTTTAATGCACCACAGTCAGTAAACACCTACATAGCTGATCGCAGTCGATTATGTTATATTAATTGAGGAAGCCAAAAATTTAGAGCTTGCTTAAATAATTCGAATACGCAAGTATTTGTTCATTACGTTGGTATTCGTTTCTCTTTTTTAGTATTCGGAAGCTTCGTCTTTTTTATAATTGCAGCCTAAACTAGAGGTGTGCGTGGGCGGGACTGTTTTTTTAAATCCCATTCCTGCCCGCAATGATTTCTGTTTGTAACCGCCCGCATTATTATCTAATATTAAAGTTCAAACTTCATAAAAGTTCCAACTGCCACAGAGCGTAGGAGTGAAAATTTCACTGGATTAACAAACTGTATGTGATTATACACAATGGCAATGCATGTTTATAATAAACTCACGGTCAGTACAGACATTTGCATGTTATATTTACTAAACCCATGAATGAAAACACAGAAATGAATACTCAACGCCCCCGTGTGCTTGACGCACGCGAGCAGCGTCCGGTGTAAAATTAAAAGCGTCATGGGGGCGGATGTGGCGTGCTGCGTGTACAGTGTTGGTTCTGGTGTAAAATGGGCTTAAAAAAATAAATAAATTCAACTTTAAAGCAGCTTTCTTAAATAACTCATTACTGCAGTAATCGCACAATAATTCCTAAAAACGCACACAAGGGCTTACAAGGCGCCCCCGCCTCCTTTTTGTCCCAAAATCCTATGCTTTCCTAGCTCTCTATTCTTTATCCTGTATTCCTCCAGTTTCTCTGGGTTACTGCACATTTTCCCTCTCTTCTAGATTTTAGCCTACAGCTTTTTTTCCCTCGATTTCTGTAGATCAACATTAATCACTTTTTCTTGCAATTAGTATTTTAAAAAGCAAATGGATGTTGTTTTAAAGGGGAACACCACTGATTTTGTGCCACATAGAGACTATGGGATGTTCATGAACAGTGCATTTTGAGTCAGATATGGGGAATAGTCATTTAAAGCAGAAAAACAGTTTCTTGTTTGTACATTCTGCGCTCTGGTGTAGAAACGCTCCACCCCCCCCCAAACCTCTGGCTGTTGTTTCCATGCACATGCTGAAACATGACTGAAATCTTTCAACAAATAAGGCTAAAATTCCAGGACAGTAAAATTTAGATTTGAAGTAAATATTCACCTGCCACACAACTGAACCCCTGAGTAATTGTATCAGGGATGCAACAGCCTTGAATCATTTGCAAGTAGCTCAGTCAGGTGCAGACACTGTAGCTGACTCCATTCCTGCTTTTCAATATACAACCGGCAGATTGTTTTCTTTCCTGCATGCTTCCTGTTACATTTTTGACTTTTTCATTCTGTAGTACTTCTCTAATCCTCCTTTTTATTTGTTTCTCTCCAGTTTTTAATTCTCCCCAGATCTTCTGGGCCCTGATGCGGCCACGCGGAGGTTTAGAGCAGCGGACAAGCTGAAGACTAAGAGCTCTGGCACACCAACCTGAGACTGCACACACACACAGACAGAGAGAGACTGACGTGCCCAGGTAAAGATCCATCAGTGTACGTTACATTTACATTTATTGCCCCCCCCCCCCAAAAAAAAAAAAAATCAATCTCTCTAAAACAGTATACACTTATACACATAGGGACAGATTTTCCCCCCTCCCCCCAAGCTTTCAATATAGTGGGTCCCATTACAGCCAACCAGTCATGATCCTGGTTGAATAGGTGACGGGTGGCTGCGGCCAGGCAGAGTCTGCCTTCGTGTTTAGGTAGCAGGCTTTTCTTGAAGCAATAGACTTATTATGAATATTGCACACAGAAGGAAAAAGCATTTTAGTGTGTAAAAATTTGCTGGATGCGTGTAGTACAAAACAGGATTTTTATACTGAGCCTGGCATATTTACTGTTCTTACAGTGTGTGAACTAGAGAGCTGCACGGGAATGAAGGCAGCTGTGATAACATAAATATCCGGACACCATTTTTAAAAAAGTAATTTTACGATATTCCGGGATTTTATGGCTTTTACGGTATTCCCTACGGGGATGGTAATAAAATGAACGTTAACACCGCGGTAATGATAATGAAATGACAAACATGTGGCAGTTAGTAAAACCCATTTTACACCAGACGCAGTAAACCCTGCTGTGCTCGCCCGGCTCTTGCGCACTTACGTCAATTGCGCTCCTATGTTAATCAGTATGGCCTTTTACGGTATATGCACACTGTGTGGTTCTCACCCGGCTCTCCGTCTCGCCCGGCTCCTATGTTAATCAGTGTGGCCTTTTATGGTACATGCACACTGTGCGGTTCTCACCCCGCTCTCCGTCTCGCCCGGCTCCTATGTTAATCAGTGTGGCCTTTTACAGTACATGCACACTGAACGTGAAATCGCCATCGGAAATTTTGCGGGCATTAATTTACTATAGGGAGTCGCAAAAAAATGCATAATTGGATTGTGGGATTGCGAACGGCGAGAACCTGACTCGTGGAGCGGAGAAAAAAGTTGAGCTCGTTTCAACTTATACAAATTGCAAGAGGCGTGTCTTGGGGGAGAAGGTGCCGTTGGCCGACGGCAAATGAAGGTCCGTGTATGTAGTTCCGTCTGTCATACGTTCCTCCAAAAAATCATGCACAAAAAGTTAGTTATGGCAGGATCCGGGTTCTCTGTAATGTATGACCCTAATCTGCACAATTCTAAGATAAATAATCCAACGGTCAGTACTGACATTTGCATGTTTTATTTACTAACCCAGTGCACAAAGTATAGAAATAAATGCTCCGTGTTTGGCCGAGCAAACCGTGTCCTGTGTAAATTGAAGAAGCGTCGCAGATCGGTTGCGGCGTGACGCACGTACCTCATTGCCTCTGGTGTAAAATGGGCTTAAGAGCTCCATATTGTAAGCCATATGATTGCCAAACAAACGGCAGTGCTGTAAAATGCAATTCTGTTAGAGTGTTTTGTAATACTGCAGTACTTAACTGATTTGTATTGCATTTCTGTTGGTACAAAAAAGTTGTAAAGATGGTACTTTGGATGGATGTTCCATTACATATAATAAATGTCTTTGGGGTGTAATGCTAATGCTAGTATTAAGTATTAGCCAACACATATCTACCTCCCACTGTAAGCATAACTGAATAACAGCAAGCATATCTTATGTTGGTTTGGGCGTGAGGTTTACAGTAAGGGTTACAGCGGCCCCACCCTAACTGGTTTAGCTACCTACCGCCACTGCAGCAGCACTCAATTAGTTAGCTACTCAGCTAATGATCACAAGCTAGTGTAGGTAAGCTGATCAGTTCACAGCATGAAAATATTTCCTTATAACTGATAACACTTGATGCATTTCAAGTCCACCTGTGTATGACATTGTGCTGTTAAACTGGTTGTAGTTAAATTGCTGGTACTAGGGCTGGGCGATATGACCAAAATATCACATCACGATATTTTTTACATTATTGACGGTATTTTATTTTCCAAAGCAAATTAAATGAGGAATGTATCCCTTAAGGACAGCAACTATTGAGTTTACTGAAGTTTTATCTCCATTCAGATTGTTGACTCTTTGCACATGCTGAAAATAAATAAGAGTAAAATATTCTATAGAAGAACACGGATCAGTCAAAATACAGTATTTATACTTTTCAGGATTGAACAATAAAAAAAACATACATGCAACCTGCAAATCTGGGTAAAATAAAAACTCCAAGCTTCGAAGTTTACAATGAAATGGGGGGGAAAGTTCGCCTTAATATAAATGTTAAGTGCAAATGAAAATATCATTTCACTTTTTAAAAATAAATAAAAATGTAGATGAAATTGTTCTATTAAGTGTGACGAAGCAAATTCTTTCATATTTTTGCAATGAGCAACTGTCACATTTCCCAGAGCACTTGAACTCTGTTTCCCAGAATCCTCAGCGTCTCGCGTCCCCACATGCTTCAATACAGAACACGGACTCCAATTCCCATGATCCTTCACAAGACACATACTCTCGTTCGCAATCACCGGACTGCTGATCTCACACACACACACCTGTTCTCAATCACCTCTCAGTATCACACACACACATATATTTATTACACATACATGCATACACACGCACACACATTGCGAAGTCTCGTTTTGATGTTATTGACGACGCAGTTTGACTTTGTTAGGTTCTTGTTACTGAACCTGCGTTTGCTCTGTGATATTGTTTGCTGATTGCCCGACCCGTCTGTCTCTCACTTCGAGTTTTCCGCCTCGCCCCTTTGTTTTCGGTTAAACCGTTCAAGTCCGCTCTTGCATCCAACATCTGCACTGCTGCGTCACAGCGACTTTTTATGTGTAACGGAAAAATACCGTTGCTGAAGGTATTGCAAAAACGCATACCTTTACGTGAATCTATACGGGTAAATAAGGTATAGCTCCAGCCCAAGCTGGTACCAAATTCTTTTTTTCAATTCAATCATAAAAATTATATAAAATGACTGGCATCATAAATGTTATAAAAGTAAAATATCTTTTTTTAGAAAATGCATTGCTGTAAGAATATTAGCTGAGCACTATAACCGATAAAACGAGATGTCTAAAGAGGCTACAAAGCCGTTTTCATGTGTTGCATCATAAGATCTGATCTATTACTTATCAATTGACACAGAATAATCTGTGTGTAGAAACCCACCTTCTAAAGCTCTCAGTATTCTGATAATATAAATATAAAGCACTTTGAGTCCAGGTCCGGTTAAACTATAGATGTGGATTACATTACCGTAGAGTTTTTCCAGTTGAGATGTCAAAAAGTATTGATGGTCAGTATCTCAAAACTTCTCCTACTAAAGTAATTTATTAGCACGTCATTAGCACTTCAGGTGCTAACGTTTACTTTGTTATTCGCTGTTTTTAAAAGAGGGGAGAAACGTTTTTCAGACTGTAAAGCTTGACTGGGAAGATCCCGCGTCCAGTGTCGCTCACATTCACTTCAAACATTGCCATGTGTCTGTGTCTGTGTTCGACTGCTTTTGCCTGAAAGTTACCCGGCTGTCATTTTGAACTTGAATTTAAAAATGTGAATGAATCGAGAGACTGAGTGCTTTTTGAATTTTGAATTTCACACCCGTAAGCATGAAATTCAGTTTCAGTTAAAATTTCAATTTCAGATGGTAAGATACAAATTCAAAATAATAACTTTCAAATTTCTAATGGCATGATTCTGACTCCGTACGTATACAGTGTGATCCCGCTTATGTGTTAGAGTGGCTATTCAATAAGTTTAGATGTGTATTATTAGAAAGGCTTGATTGTGAGGCAGTGGCATTGTTGCATGGAATTGCTGCTTTTCTCAGTGACATAGATGGATGGACTTTATTGATCCTCAAAGGGAAATCTGGGCACTCCAGTAGCCAAAGAACACAGGACTTAATTGCAGTTTATTTGCACCAATGCAGGAGCTAAAACTGCACCTTATGAATTTGAATTCCACTTGATGAATCGCACCATCTTAATAACCTGAAATATGTATATTGATTTGTGATCACGATTTTTTTGGCTTCCTCAATTAATTAAACGTGATCAACTGTGATATTGATTATCTTCGCTTGGCTAACTGGCTGACGCAGTGTTGGGCAGTAGTGGCACTACAAGCAGCGGAGCCATTCAATTAATTACATTTCCTAAGAGTGAGATAGCAGTGTCGCTCCTTTTCAAAATAAAGTAGCCTGTTAGTAGTTAAACCACTTCATCGAACGATTAGCAAAGTAGCTTTGATGAACGCTACGTTATTTCATTTTCTAAACATACACAATTCATATTTTTAATGTAAGTAAGGTATTTCTTGTTGGTTGGTTGAAAGCACAATTGATTTGAGGTTACAGGCCGCTAACGAGTCCACTTTCTTCGACACTGACCTGAGAAAAACATTAAACCTGAACTGGTAATGAGTATTATGTGAAATGAATGTGAATGAATGAGTGCCATTGCCAGTTCAGTTTGAGGTTAAAGCTGCTGGATGTAAGATTTTTACCCTTTCTGGTAGAAAGAAACGCTATTGCTAGCTACATGCGGAAGAACATTTCGTAAAGCGCCTTTCTCCGTCGCACAGATAAATCTCATGGCTGCGAGTGCCAAGTCAATACACATTCAGAGAATTCAGGGCTGTGTCCCAAACCGCATAATGCTCCCGTCTGTCACTGTGTAGTCAGACTTCTTTTGTGCCTAAAGTTGGGGCATGATGACGTTTGACGTATCTGAGCTGGCGCATGATGTAATGTGTACAAACTTCCCGCCAAATCTGACCCGGCACCCTTGACACAGCGCCTCCTGTGAATTACTATTACAGGATTGTAATGGAGTATTTTTTCTCTCCCGTGACTTTAATAATCATATATATATTTTCATTTTTAACAAAAGAAAATGAGGGGTAAACTGGGCGAGTTGGAATTGGTCTTAAGGATCCAGCTTACCTCCAACCTAGATCATCAACCTGAACTGGCAATTATTTTTATACATATAGCGAAATATAGGATTATAATGTACAGCGTGAAAGAAAAAGTGGTTTTCTGTTTCTTTAAAATGGTGTGCTAAAAATATTCTGCTCCTAAATTGGCTGAATACTGAGCAAAAATCGTAATTATCATTTTAGCCATAATTATGCAACCCTACTTGAGAGCAAAACGTTACTTGTATCTTCTCCTTAGATAGGGTCTTAAAACTAATAGGAAATTATACGCTTGCATCCCGATCACATGCGTGTATCTGATTCATTGGCTGGCATTTTGTATTGGGGAATAAAGAAAAATAATTAAGAAGCACAGTCTTTGCAGTGGAATGTCTTGTGAGTTTGTGTGACTTCTCGTTTGTGTGAATCCGCTGAATTTCGATAGCGACTTCAGTGCTCGTGTATAAAGTGTATAATCTGTCGGTATATCAGCTCTGCTCTTTGTTCCAGCTCTTATTGGTGTTTTATTGACCTTGTTTTACAATCTCGCAGATTTCACTGGAACCTGATAGCCACCCTGTTGCCATGTCGACCTCATCGCTAAGGCGACAAATGAAGAACATTGTTCACAATTACTCTGAAGCAGAGATAAAGGTGAGAGTTGCTTATTGAAAAAAAAAAAAAATCTTCACTTGTACAGTTCCTCCTAATAGACATCCACTTTCCTTTCTTGCTGTTCTACTTATGAAATCAGTCAGTGAATAGATGCACAGTGATCTAACTGGAATTATAAATGATTTAGATCAAATCTAATTAAAAACATCAAAATCCAACATTTCTGCTACACAAAAGAGAACTCGTACTTTAAGATTTGGGTGTGTTCAGACCTTTGCTTTTACTATCACTTCTGCTTTTCTGATCTATATTTATCATCACTTAAATGTATTCTAATCCTTCACTTTTTCTGCAAGTTGTTGTGTCTAGAAGAGTGTTTTTCAAAGCTAAAAGATATATACAGTCATGGCCAAAGGTTTTGAGAATGACACAAATATTAATTTTCACAAAGTTTGCTGCTTCAGTGTTTTTAGATCTCTTTGT
>JAOUQW010000042.1:22209554-22229261 GCA_028565825.1 Olivaichthys viedmensis | reverse complement strand
TTGCAATTAATTGCAATTCATCTGATCACTCTTCATAACATTCTGGAGTATATGCAAATTGCCATCATAAAAACTGAAGCAGCAGACTTTGTGAAAATTAATATTTGTGTCATTCTCAACTTTTGGCCACGACTGTACTTTTTTTTGTTTTTGTATTTCTATTATTTCAAAGAAGAAGAAAAAATTAACTTTACTGAATTTCATTTACCGTCTTTCCCCAGGTCAGGGAAGCGACTTCCAATGACCCCTGGGGTCCGTCCAGTTCTCTGATGTCGGAGATTGCAGATCTGACATATAACGTAGTGGCCTTCTCAGAAATCATGAGCATGGTATGGAAGAGACTCAATGACCACGGGAAGAACTGGAGGCATGTGTATAAGGTATAAGGCTTCACAACCCAACAAACTGCTAATCCTATAGTGCCTGTGAAAATAAGAGTCAACTTACAATTCTATTCTTACAATGTACCTTGTCTCCTTCTTTTTTTTTTCAGGCTATGACGCTTATGGAGTATCTGATAAAGACGGGTTCAGAAAGAGTGGCACAGCAATGCAGGGAAAACATCTACGCTGTCCAGACACTCAAAGACTTTCAATACATAGACAGAGACGGCAAGGACCAGGTAACATATACATGCATGCAGAGAAAAGAGTGGGTTCGCTGCAGTTTTTAGATATTAGATTTTACCACAATCGGTAAGGGAAAGGAAGAATTAGAGGCTTACCTAGAATTCACACCGGATGCGATAATGTGGATCCGTGGGGGGGGGGCATCTGTGATTACAACACTGCCCCTCTGCATAGTGAGGAGGATGGTGAGGGAGGCAAAGATGATGCTCACAGTTTCAGAATTGCACACTATTAGACTCCACTGCCATAACAACAAGCCCTTCCTGAGAGCAACCTACAAAATGCAGCAGCTGAACCTCACCAAGCATCATTGGAACTACAGTTGGAATTTTCTCGTCATTACAGTGACGGATGTATATTAAAATTGCACTAAAGTTGTTGTAATCAGCTGGTATATATGAGATTGTGTATTGCCATGTAGTCTACCGTGCATGTGCATGGTGTGACAGTCTAATTTTCACCAACAATCATAGGGGCCAAGTATCTTTTGCTTGAAATGTTGCATAATTTTGCATAGCAATCGACAATTCATTTACATGGAGATTTGGACGCTTCATGATCGGCTTTATTCAAATGAAAACGCAAACTGGAAAATTAAAATGCATTTCCCGAACTACATGTGTATGTTTTCATATCCTTTATGCGCATAATGCAAGCGATAAAATGAAAATTCGTAAAAAAAAAAATGTTTGCGAACTTTCCTGTCGGCAGCTGGTTTCCATTAAATAGACCTTTTGCGATTAAAAATGCTTTACGTAATGACATCACTTCCTGCAAAAACCTGCTGTTGCATAAGTTTTACTTTGTTGGTAAAGTCAATATATGGGTAGAAAGAGTTCGCAATAATGTATACGAGTATACATGTACTAATATATATAAGTATATGATAATGTATATCTATAGGCTGAACCATTCCAGTATAAATCGTTTATGGGACGGTGCGAGAGGCATAACGCACCGTATTAAACAACATTTTTGAAACATTTTTTATTTTATCGTTTGCGTTATGCACATGAAGTGGAGGGAAACTTGGTGTATGATAAACTGAGAGGCGGCTGAAAGACTGTCTGTGCCTCGACCAAGTGGGGTGGGGAGACCCGTCGTACAGATTAGCCCATGTTTCCCGCTAATCTGGAAACTACTTCCGATTGCACAACACAAGGCCCGCCCTAATGGGCTGACTGACAGGTGGATGGCTGTGAAAATGTAAATGCAGTCGGCTTTCTTTCAAAGAAAGTCAGCGCAGTAGTAGCGATATTATGTAAATGCAAATCGTGGAGGCTGTTTCCCTTTTTAAATTAGAATTTTGCCATCTTTATAGCGTGAGGTTGTCTTTGATAATGGAAATGCAAATGCCTCATTAGAGAGTGCAAGTGGGTATAAAGTAAATTACTTTTCAATTATCATTTTGACCCCATTAGTGCACGCATAAAACATACACATGCAGTTCGGGAAATGCATTTTAATTTTCCAGTTTGCATTTTCATTCGAATAAAGGTAATCACGAAGCGTCCAAATCGCCATGTAAATGAAATGTCGATGCCATTATAGAATTAGAATTTTCATTTTGAGATAAAATTTGAATACGTGATTGGGGTAGGAATACATTGCCATTTTACATTTTAATTTAAATTTGCTACCGATATGCTTCCATATATTAGCAGTCCAGCCTCAGTAGAGATGCATTTGCATACTTTACCGTGATTGGCCGATGATTGCAATCAACATACAGTGCAAGCTAGTGCAACTCAAGTTAAGATAGACACAGCTTTGTAGTGACAAAGTAATACACACTATGAAACACTTATGAAGAACACAAAAAATGCCTGAAGATAATAACAATTTGGACCTTTAAATGCAGACATACCCGTATAATAAATGAATTGTTAGTCATTAAGATATGGATCTGAAAACTGATCTTTTGCTATTTGTTCTCATTTGCCTTTGCAGCAATTATAGGATATCGGGGTAGTATTAGCTATCTAGCTAATGTATATTGTAAAACTTTTTACGATTACCTTGTGTTGGATAGTGAGAAAGTGATATGTTTATGCAATTTGGCCAAATTATAGGAACTAACACCAGTTGAAAAACAGTAATATGGCATTAATATGGCATTAAAATACATTGTCTAGTTAAATTCAAGCAACTGAAGAGGCCCACCGCCAAGGGGTCATTTCGGTGTGCTAGGCCCTCCAAAGATCATTTCTCGTTATTACACCCAAGTTGTCTACATGTGTATGTGCATATGAGTGGACTATTAATAAATCAGGTTATGGTTACAGAACCATTGCCTTCAACTCTAATGAATGGGGAGTGATCTCTTCATTTAAATTGCCCAGGGATGTAAATAAATCAGATCGCAGTGAAAAAAATTAAATAAAAAAAACCCTCCCCCTTGGTTTCCCAGAGGATCCCCCTGACGGACCGCTCGCAATTTTATTCACCGTTTCTGTTTTTGCATGTGTAGTTGGCTTTTTCCTCTCATGTGATTTCATTTTAGGGTAGTGTGCAGTAATATAAATGTGCCCCCAGGTATTTTTTGTCTGATGTAGAAGTACTGTTTTTTTGTGGGTAAGATGCACCAAAGCCACAGTATGTTTTTAAACATCGGTAGTTTCAAGGCCCGAAAGTTTTCAGTGAGAGGTAGACCGTGTGTGAGCTAGAGTAGACTACAACTTTTAATCATTTATCGAGTGCGACTGTGTTTTTGTTCAGGGTGTAAATGTAAGAGAGAAAGCAAAGCAGCTGGTGACTCTTCTGAAAGACGAGGAGAGGCTACGAGAAGAGAGGATCCATGCACTCAAGACCAAAGAGAAGATGGCACAGACCTCAAGTGGTGAGTCAACCAGCTGTTAAAGTTAAGAGCTGCTTCATGTGCTAAAAGAAAGGTGTCGCCATGTTGTAAGGCCTTCCTCGTAGCGTGAGGAGGAACACCACACTTGGCCACTTTTAAGGAATGAATGCTTTTCATATCATAATGCCTAGCTGTTTAACCCCCAGCGTCTTCGGCTCCCTCGGCTCCTACTTTAGGACTGCACCCGGGTCCGGATGCTGAGCAGGCGTGGCCACAGAGCTCAGGGGAAGAGGACCTACAGCTGCAGCTGGCATTGGCCATGAGCAAGGAGGAGGCGGAGCAGGTAAAATTACTCACCCAATCAGATGTCACGTCCTCTGGCAATAGATAAAACTAGCAACCAAAGAAACGGTTGAGAAGAATTTGTGAATAATGCACATTTAAGTTAGGCAGTCCAGTTCTTTTATTTTAAAAAACAAAACAAAACAACTATTCAGATATTTCCCAAATAGTGTTTTAAAATTAAAACATCATTTGGGCGTTTCCAGAGGTTTTGTCTAGCCTGTAGTTACCGCATCAATATATTTCCACTTGTTTATATGTTATTCTCTCTTGTAGTCAGTGAGCCTTATGAAAATTCAGGCATGGCTCTGTCAAAAGTGGATGAACTAATTCAGAATAAGTGACGGTCTGGTATACATTAAAACCATTTAATTTTGCTTGGAGGAAGCTTCAATGGTGCTCTTATGATTAATATTGTTTGTGCTTTTTTTTATTGCACTGATCACATCAGCAAAAAAACAGCTTTATAAGACTTGTTAGCGTTTCAAATGACATTTTTAAGGCTCTTGGACAACATTCTTAGTGTTGACAATACAGCGCTGCTTTAGTCTCATCTGTATTTAACAATAACCTGCTTTAGAAACCCCCTAACCACCTTCCCTCCTGCACTTGCTTTCTTACATCTCACTCATCCTATGGTAGTTTAGGGATCATAGCTACTGATCTAAGGCCCTTCAAGTTGCACAAGTCCCTGCTCACTCATTCACTCCTGTCCTTGCCCCCACCTCACCCCTCTCCCCCAGACTAGCGCTGACCCTCTGGAGGATGCAGAACTCCGCTACGCGCTCACTCTCAGCAAGGATGTCCACCACGAGGTCAGGGGTCACCCAGATCCCGGGGGTGAAGCCACTCCCGTATCACTCTCTTCTGCACACTCCAAAGCTCAATCTCAAATCAAAGATCAATTTGCAATGGAGCCTCAATTAATTTCAGTCTTGATTTTAGTGAACAATGAATTTGCACTGTGTGAACACGAGAAGTCGACAGCAGTGTAATCACAAAATATGACTATAAAACAGGATATTTCAAATTCTTATCTAATTGTACCTAATTTTGTTAGAGATAAAAGCATGCCATCAGACACAGCACTGCTGTAATTATTTCTGTATCTAACTTGGAAGCATGCCCCAAAATCTGGTGTGACATGTTTCCCATCAGCCCGTAGTGCTCTGCTTACTGTAATGATGTCATGGTGGCATGTGATTGGCAGGAGGAGCGTCTGCGCAGGGGAGATGACCTGAGGCTGCAGATGGCCATTGAGGAGAGCAAGAGGGAGAAGGGCAAACCTGAGGAGGTGTGTGTGTGTGTGGATACGTAGTCCATTGAGGGTAGAGACGGTCAAAGATGTTTGAACCCCTAGAATTTGCGATGTATACCAGGAAGTGCCATATGTCAGTCATGCCAAAGGGTGTGTTTGTTTACTTGCCTCTGACTGTCTAATAATGACTCGCTCTGTGTCTTTAAACCTCTGGAAACTCTATGGCACTAAGGTGTTTGTGTTTAAAGAGAAACGCCAATGACTTTTATTCCTGAGGTCACGTCAATCTCCTTTTGTGTCACCGGCCGCTGGACTCTGGAATAATCTCAGGCAGGTCAGCCGTAGAAAAACGTTCTCCAATAGAGTACTTGCAGTAGAAAATGGGTATGTGCACTTTGGACGTTTTGACAGCTTGAGTACTCCGACTTTCCTAGAACTGGTCTTGCAACAATTTTTTCTATAACTTTTTGTTTGCGCCCTCGGCTAAACTTAACGTCAGCAAGTCTTTGGCTATTAGCTGTGTTGTCTGGCAAGCGTCTTCGTTTTCGCTCGCCATGTTGCGTTTAAATGCGAGGTAGTCACAGGCTGTACTGGTAGTACTGAAGCGGTAACACACTCCTCATGTTGATCAGTGTAGCCTTTTATACCAGGTGCGCGGAAAGTGTCCTCGCTGTGGTGAAGCGCACACTCTGCTTGTTTTGTTTGGGCTAATAAACTTTTTACGTCTTACCATTTTAGGGGACCATGTATTTTGACAAGTGGTATGCGGGTGGTAATGCATGTTTATAATAATCTGATGGTCCAATACAGACGTATGCATGATATATTTACCCATGGTAGAACGCATCGAAATGACTCCTATGAATCGCACGCAGTGTGAATTGAAAAGCCTCGCCTGCAGAATAAATAAAGATTACGGCTCCGTTTCTGGAAGGATTTACGTTTTGTTGTTTGGTACTGGACTTCAAATAATGTGTTTGATTCAGTTGCTGCATTCTGGAAAACAAAGTAAAAATCCAATATAGAAAAATGCTGAAAACAAAATAAACAGCAACTTTTTTTCAGTTGCCTTTCTCATTTTCTTTCTGTGTGTATAAAAAAAAAAAAAAGTGTACGTTAAACTCTCTCTCTTTTTCTCTCTTTCTCTCTCTCTCTCTCTCTCTCTTTTTTTCTCAGTCCGCCCTGATGGAGCTGAGTGCTGTAGACCCATGGGGAGCTCCAGCAGCTCCAGGCTCCACTGGTCCCTCTCCTCCTCCGTCTGTGACCCCTGCCCCTGCAGCAGGACCCTGGGCCCACAGTGACCCCTGGGGGGCAGCTTCCCCTGCCTCTCCCCCTAGTACTGACCCATGGGGAAGTGGGACAACTACAATAGCCCCTCCTCCAGACCCATGGGGAGATTCTAACAAAGTGAACCCCGACCCCTGGGCATCCACAGGTGAGTAAAGAGCACTTATGAGACAGAACTGCAAGACTTCTTGCATTTCTTGCTGAATTTAAATAGCCTGGTCAGAGGGCAGCACCGCTGTCGGTGTGTCTCATTTGCCCTTATTCATGTTTTATAGAATTGTAAGCATTTGAAGAACAGAAAGATATGATTTTTCACATTACAAGGATTGTACTAATTAGAAAAAAACAAATACATGGTAAATCATACTCGGTCTAAGAGGGGAAAAGATTTCATGGAAGAGCCCCTTATCTAATGTGTTTTTATTTCCTTATTTATTTTCAGTTAAAATTATATGCATGTAAGGGGGGGGGGGATATCTTCTGGTTTCTTAGTTGTTTATTATGGTTGAACATTCTTTCCACCATATCCACCATCCAGCCTTGTGTATTTACTGTTCCTCCATGTCTGTACGTGTGTGGGTCTTGACCTCTGATCGTGTGGTATGTCCTCCCCAGCTGTGACCCCTCCTAGTACCGACCCCTGGGCTCCGTCAATGGCTGCAGCCCCAACCTCCATCTCAGGGTCGTCTGATCCCTGGGCTGGGGATGGGGTTGCCCCTGTCAATGATGCTTTGACCTCTGACCCCTGGAGTGGCCCCACTAAACACTCTAATGGCACAGGTACACACCCCAATGCATATTCATGTAATATACATGTCAAACATGTAAGTGAGGGCCTCTGAGTGGCGCAGTCAGCTAAAGTGCTTGGTGGAGTTGAGGTCTGCTGGATAAACTTGCATCACTCTTGGATGGAAAGGATAGCGGGGTTTCTCTCTCCCTATTAACATGTGATGTCAGTTTTGTTTTACATATCGGCCTGAGCCAGCAAAGATATTGTGAACTTGTGCTTTTCTTTCCCTTTGACGGTTTAAAAAAAACCCCCAAAAAACAGAAGAACCAGGACTTGCAGTGCATATAGCATGTTGCAGTTATAAATGTAACTATTCTGTGAATATATATTAAAATATGTATTTTAAACTTTTTTTAAATCACATTGCAAAACTACAAATTGACTGGTCTGTGTCATCTTTATAAAATCAGTCATCACTTTGTCACGTCAGTTATACTCATCCCTCTGTTATATTCATCCCTTCCCCTTTGTGTTCATAGTAATTGCCTTCTATCATGTCCAGATTTACACAGAGCAAAGCTCAGATAACCGTAAAGCCAGTTTTGAAAAATGTATTATGTATTAGTTTTTCTCGGTTTTTAATGATGATGCCTGCTTGATCCAACCACTTCCTGTTTGCCGACAAGAATTTGTGTGCAAGTTGACTTGCTAATTTAAAAAGGCCAAACTTTACTCCATCTAAAACGTCAGTGCTTTGCTCAGCACATTTCCCACCTATTTGTTTTCAACAAAAGACATTTTGCCAGAATTGTAAGAAAGCGACGCTGAAAGAATGCTGTGCTCCCCATGTTCTCCCACAAAAGGACAATGAAGCTTACACCGGCATCTATCGCACAGGAGAAAGTGCAGAGACGAACAGTGTTTTGACACGGGTCATACAATTGGCGATATGGAAATTGGTCACAAAACTGGCATAAATTCATTTTTAAATAAAAATATCCACAGGCCTTTGTGTTCATGCTTCCTGCCCCTTTAAATCATAGTCATCCAGCTCAACCTGCTGCACCAGACCCCCCCTTTCAGTCTTTTATGCACATGCCTTATTACCTGCTCAGCATGTGAGAGGCAGTGTTATTCAATTATTGAGAATCCTCTCTTCCTGTTTATCTCTCTGGCTCAGCCTCTCTCGTCTCCTGTTTTGTAGGAGATCCAGATAGAAGAGGCTCCACAGTAATAGGCAGTGGAGGAAGCACGGGCTCTCCGGTGCCATTTGACCTCTCATCACTCGGCCCTTCTCTGCCGGTTCGGAAAACGCCGGAGTCGTTCCTTGGGCCCAATGCAGCACTGGTGGATCTGGACTCCCTAGTATCATCGAAACCCAAACCCAAACAGACCCCTCCCACCATGGCCTCGTCTCACAACCCTTTCCTTCAGTCACAGAGTAGGCACTCAAAATGTGAACACTTGTTTGCGGGATTTGTGCTTTTGCACTCTTGATCATTTGGACCAGCTTCAAACATTCACAAAAAGTTATGATTAATGTTTTTAAATACGAAATGACAAAGTAGTTTTCTGGCTTACTTTACATTTCAGTCACTTGTGTTTCAAGTATAACATGAAATGATGGGGTGTAAGGAATGTTTTGGTGGTTTATTTAGCCCTATAACTATGGCCTGATGTGTCATGACTGGTAGCTTGGCTGTATTCTACATGTTGCACGTTATTCTAGTTCTTCCTAAAATATATCTCATTCACGTTGCATCTTTTTTAATTTACGCACCTCGCTTTTCTCTTCCCTCTTTTTCTGTTGTCTCTTAGGCCCCTCCCCTGCACCAGGTATGGCAGTCACTCCGGGCAGCACCATTTCCAGCCGGGGTGTGTCACCAACACCACCTTCATCTTCGAACCCGTTTGGTGTGACCCCAATGGCTTCCATTTCCCCCCAGCCTTCCTCGCTTGGTTTGAGCCAACTACGTACCAGTCCTGTTCCTCCGAACCCTATGCTGGGCCACATGCCTACACTGGGAATGGTTCAGCCAGGGATGAGCATGCCAGGAATGGGGGTCCCTATGGCGGCCCCCGGCATGGGTGTGGGAATGGTACAGTCCAGTCCCATGGGAATACCTTTCAGTGGAATTTCTCCCATGGGCCCCTTGGGAAACTCCATGATAATCGGCTCCGGGGGAGTCGCTCAGCCTGCGCTGGTTTTGGGTGGCCCATCGGGGGTAGGCGGAGTTATGGGTGCTGGAGGATCTGTGACAGGGGGCGGGGCTACAGGTGCAAGCACCAATCCGTTTCTTCTCTGAGAAATTTCACTGCTCCCCTTCTGACCTTTCCACTTGACAAACCTGCCCCGTCAACGCAGTGTGCAACACGAAAGAAAATTTGTGTACATCATGATACTTAAAGAAGAAGAAAAAAAATATTTTTCTTTTCTTTTTTTTCCCCCCTGCCAACAAAGCATTTCAGATCTCACTTTTTTCCATTTCATTTTGCTTAATGAGAAGTAGTGGAAAAGGTTAAAGGTCTATTTCATTTTAGTTTAATTTTTCTCTTTTGTTTTGGGGGTCTTGACATGCGCGTGTATGATTGAGAAGGGTCATTCAGTGAATATGTGGTTTGCGTAAAAATGATGATGATTATTATTATTATTGCACAGAAATTGAAGGATAAAAAAATAGACAATAAGCAAAAGGGGGGGGGAAGGAAATTAGCCACTAATGAACTGATATAATTGAATCATTTCACACCTCCCTTCCTCTAGGAGGAAGACGTAGCGCATGAAGGAGCGCTTAAACTCCCACTGCTTGGACTAAGAACAAGATCACCTTTGCATTTCAGCCACAGCTCTGATAAAACCTTTCAATGGGTGTACTGCTTTTAATTTAATTCAATGTGTAATTTTTTTCTAATTTATTATAGTTTTTCTGACTCCTGGGAACAAATAAACCGAGGAAAATAACATTGAAATACAGCCATTGAATGAAATGCTTGGTTTAACATGATTTACCCTGCGATGTTTCAGTGCAGCCTGACAAAGTGATTCTTATACACATTTAAGTTGCTCCAGAAGTGTTGGATCTGTGTGTGTCTGAGAGATTGTCAGAGTGTGTCCAGTCTGTCCATGTACCCTAACGCTGTGCTTACTACACCAAACCTCATATGTGGGGGGGATTTGTGTCTGCATTACAGTGACACTTTTCAGTGCTTGTTCACAAGGGCATCTGTATGTAGTGTTAACGTCCTTTTAAATCATTTTCTATCACAATTTTTGTGACTTGAAGCATTAGTTTGAACTGTCACATGGGACACAAGATTTTATTCTCACATTGCACCCCTCCCCTCCCCCTTCTCTGATGTTTCTGAAACAAAATGGGTGGGTGAACTTTAAATGCTTCTAAAATTGTGACCTGAATGAAATATTTAAGAATATTTGAAATGATAAAATTGGGGACTGAATAACAATCCGTGCTGTTATTCTTAATTTACTTTTGATGAATTATTTTATATATGAAGATATTTCTCTTATACTGGGTAAACTAAAAAAAAAATTATGGTGTTGACTGTGAATATTCACATTTCAAAAAAAATTGAGGAAGAAAAAAAAAATTAATGTAAAAAAATAAATAAAATAAATAAATTAAAAACAATGACAATGCATTTTGTTTCTTGTCAATTTCACATGACATTTAAAATCATTTTTGAACTATGCTTTTTTATTTTGAAGCAAGGCATAAAATATTGTGATGCTGGATTTTGCAAAGGAAATTCTAAAATAAATGAAGACAAGTGAAAACGTTGAATTGTTTTCACACGCAATATTCAGTCAAAATACACTTAAGGAGCCCCTGCCACCCACTAGACCTAACAGTTCATTTTACATTTTGTGAGCTTGACCAAAAAAAGTATTAGTATACATAAAACTTCAAGTGAAATTAAATTTTTTTTTAATATAACTAGTATATCTGAATTGTAAATGAAACTGAAATGGCCTACATTTGTATCAAGCTAAAATGTTTACTTGGCTGGTGCGTAGCAGCTAAAGCTCTGTAAAGTCTAATGTTTCATTCATTTTCATTCTGTTGTCAATCTCTATCTTACACAGTACAGTCTGACCTGGTCAATAAATCCTCTATTCACTGTGAAGCGTTTTACTTGAAGCTTACGATTTGGTGGATGGGTGGCGCAGAAGAAAATTGCTTACCAACAAGTGCAAATATCCCTTTTTTTTTGTTGAAGAAAAAAAACAATGTTCTAATTCTGAGTATTGTAGAGAGCATGCCATGTTTTACACAGACCTCCATATGTTTCTAAATGGTTATTAGTGGAATAGTTTATGGATAGTTACATTTCTCAAATAAAAGGTCCCTAAATGCATCCAACAGCCTGCTAACTTTAATTTGTCTGTCGACAAAACACCACACTACCTCTACTACTGATAGAAGGTAGCACCACATAATATACTTGAATTGTTAGTGTTCAGAAGTCAAACAAATGCTCTCCTTTTGATAAATAAATCTCTGCAACAGTTTAAATTGTTCCACAAGAATAATGGCGTATTCACAGAATCAGTGAATCCCAATCAAAGTCGTCCTGGATCTCTTCACTGTTGCTGTGGAGATGCTTCATTTGGGGTCGACTCTGAGGTGTCAAAGGCTGTGCTTGAATAGCTACAGAGGACAGAAGTGCAATATGAGACTTGGCTTGAAACACAGGGAAACATGGATTAGTCTCCTCTCTTTATAATTCAAACCCTCAGTAAGAAGCGAAGTGCAAAAGTCAGGTAATTTACAAATGTGTGATATGGGCATCACAAGAACAACAACAGTGCAGGAAATATCACAATTCCTTTTACCTTGATTATGTACTGATACGGAATATAATGGAAAGGTCTTTACTGTTTTTAGCAGATTGTTTACTGTAAATGCGTAGTGGTTGTTAATGTAATAACACTAGACAGGTCTTCACCTTATTGAATCTTACTTTGCAAATAGACCTCAACAACTGCAAAAGCAATCAACTCCAGAATTATTGGCAAAAGTGAATATACAAAATAATAAAAGATGCGATGAGTGATATTTTGAGCTGAAAAATATTGTGCTAAAATAAAACTACGAACACGAAGCGTTCCTAAAATTAATATTTGGTGAAGCCTTCCCTGGTGAGAACATCACTTTCTGTGATGTCTAACGAGGTTGGAGACACTTGTAGATTGATTTTGGACCGCTCTCTCATGCAGAACATTTCAAGCTCCTTTATATTCTTAGGTTTGCGCATGTGGCCTGCCCTCTTCAATGCAGACCACAGGTTTTCAGTAGGGTTTAAATCCAGAAACTGAGATGGTGATTGCTAAACAATGATTTTGTATCCCGCAACCATTTCTGTGTTTACTTGGATGTATGTTTGGGGTCATTACCTTGTTGAAAGACTCATCTAGGGCCAAATCTTAATCTCCTGGCAGAGGCAACCAGGTTTTGGGCTAAAATATCCTGGTACTGAATCCATTCAACAAAGTTCACAAGAGCCCCTGGACCACCAGCCGCAAAACGGCCCCAAAGCATCGATGATCCAACACCATATTTTACAGGGTATCAGGTGCTTTTGGATGAAGTCCCCTTTTTGTGTTCTTCTTTACCTCCCTCACCATCCGCCTCACTCCTTAGTATGCTCATGGGTCCAAATCCTGGCAAATTTCTAACTGTTCCGACTTTTATGTAGTATTTTTAGTTTTTAGTTGTATTTTTATATCCATTAGCTGACTAAAGCAGGTCAACAACCAATCACTTTTGTGTTGAAAACTCTTTGGTTTCCCCATGGTGATGGGATGACAACGTGATTTTACATGTGTGCAACCTCATATTTATACCCCTATCAATCTTATACAATCATGTTTGCCCATTCTCTTGAAGGGTGCCAATAATTCTGGATTTGACTGTATTGTAGTATATCTAGCATTAGGCTCTTGTGTCTTGTAGGTACTGTTATTGGATGAATCTCAAAATGTTGGTGGGATTTATTGTCATGTATTCTGAGACATTTTGCCCACGTAACCCTTAAATGCATCCCTTGGGTCCCTAGCGACTCATGATCTCATCCCCCCCAACACCATATACATTTTTTTCAGTTAGGCCCCCACCTCTCTAGTATTCTTCAACCTTTTTGACAACATTGTAACGAATTATTTGCGATTTCTGTTAAATCAGTGATCAATTCTGTAGTGTTTAACATTGCCTAGTGCCTGACAAAATATCTGTGTACTATTAAGTAATTATTAATCATATTTTATTTTATTAGTCAATAAAATGTTTTGACAAAGTGCCAGGTCATTAACAAGTCAAGGTATGTAAGAATGGTTGGTGAAACACCCATGCATAAGGGTTAAAGGGTGTAGAGGTCTTGCAAAAGTAGCTAGACGTGACCAGAAAGAGAAGCGTTATTAAGCTTAGTTTATAGACTTACCATTGGAAGGCAGAGGCTGGCTAGCAGCTGGCTGGGTTTCAAGGTTCCTCTGTGAATTCTGACTTTGACTCTGAGGGGTCAGAGTTTTCCTGTGGCTTTGAAAGGGCGGACCACCGCTACAAGGCGGGAGATGGGAAGGGAAGCTGAGTGGAGAGGGGTGGGTTAAAGTAGCCATAGTTGGAGGAGTGGCCGATTGCATGTTAAGAAGTGGAGCTAATTGGCTCAGAGAGGTCGGGCTGCCAGACGATGAGCCAATGAGACCCCTTTGAGTGAAGAAGCGGTTGAGCGAATCACAAAGCGATGTGAAGAGAGTCGGCTCCAGCGCCCAATCACAGAGTTCTGCCTGACGCATGCTCTCCACCAGGTCTGAAATACAGAGAAAGAGTGAATTAGTGAGTGATCGCTCATAAGATACAACACAAATATGCAGTGCTTTTCATCAGTGAATGTCCAAGCTCTTATATTAGCTGATATTACTACTGGCAAACTGACCAGGGTGATTGGTGAGATCTATATTAGCCCAGTCCAAACTGCTAGCAATCCTGAAGCTCTCTCTCAAAGACTCAGCATTACTGAACCAGTCTGCAGGAACAACTGGGAAAATGAGAGATTCCATGAAACGAGAGAACATCTTTTATTCAGATACTGTTAGCAAAACACGTCAAAGGAATAAATAAACACTCTGGTGCACTTACCGTTGTTGTGTAGCAGTCTGTCAGGCTGAGAGTTAGCCTGCGGGTTTTGATTAGAGGTGAAACTGGGGTTAATGTGAGGAGTGGGGTTGGTGCTAGTGTTAGAACTAGTGATTGAGTATGTGTTTGGGTTGGCGCTGCGGTAGGGCTGAGGTGACAGAGGTGGGAGCGTTGGTGTGTGCAGTGGTGCAATGTCACTCGGTATTCCAAGTAGATTGTGAGCATCCGCTACAGGAGAGAGCCAAAAATTACAGTCACTATTTTCTGTCCTACCAAGAATCCTTAAACTCCTTCAGGAAAGAAAATCTTGATGCTTTTTGTTCAGAGCTTATGCTCTTGTGCATTTATAATGCATTATCAATACAGGATTCAGGTGTGTGAAGTGTTACCATCCTGTATTTATAATGAGTTGTATAGCTTACATAATACCTTACAATGCCTGCCATAGACCTGTATAAATGCTTATAAGAAGTTATAGTTACATGCATAACAGTTTACAAAGCATAAGTACATGACTTTATTATGTCAGGTTACATACCTTCTAATATAAATTGCATTATAATATCTGTTCATAAGGACATTGTAGACACTCTCTTAACATATTTAAAGAGGCGATAAAGCGTTTAAAAAAAAAACTCAGTTCACTTAAAGCCTGTAATGACCTGGCATAATGCTCTATTATGTGTTACACTTTATAAACACTGGAGTTGAGTACAATTTGAGAAACCAAATGTGTATGTTATAACACATTATAACTTGTGGCACAGATAATATACTATAGCCCCGTGTTATAGTGCATGGCAAGTGCATGGTAAACAGATATTATAATGCGTTATGTAACCTGACATTATGAAGTCACATACTCAAGTGTTATGCGTATAACTATATAGGCTTATGTTAGGCATTATACGGTGTAATGTATGCTATATAAATGTTGTATAAATGCATTTATAATGCATTATAATACAGGAGCCATAGGAATTGTTACCCAGAGATTTGACCAAAAACAATAATTTACTACTCTGACCCCAGCTTACCAACATGCTGGGAAATGCGAAGAATCAAATTTCACTGTACTGTACTTGTATATGTGACAATAAAGAAGCATTCTTTCTTTCTTAACAATTACAAGGCAAAAGAACAGATTATTATCGATGGGAGACTGATTGTGCAAAAATAAGAGAAATTTGGAATAGAGGCAATGTGACTGTCCAATGGACCAAAAGGAATGCAGAAGAAGGGAAAGGATTGATCCATTTTTCACATATTACTCACACTGTGAGGTGACTCTCTCTCTCACGGAGCGACTGAGAGACTGAAAGGAGTTGTAGAGGTCCGGCAGGTTCAGATCGGCGAAGGAAAAACGCAGCGGCGGCTCAGCCAAAGGAACGGAGGCAGCAGGGGCTGTGGTTATCGGGGCAGGTGGACGCTGCTGGGGAAACATCAATATTAGCAGAGATACATTTGGAACCTAGAATGAAAATCTGTTTAATTCACGGTTCTTAATCCAGTCCTTGGGGTCTCCAGCAAATCTGCTCTTTTCTTCAATTCCAGCTCACAGTACGCTTGAGGCAATAAAACAAGAACCATAAAAAGCTGATTTCCTGGTTTGAGTGTCTGTGTTAGAGACTGTAACCCGGAAGAGTTGCACCCTGACAGCTCTATGCAGGAAGGAGTGTTTGCCGGACCACTAAGTTTGGTTTGCTCAATGTTATTTTACACTAGCCACAGCCTAGTTTGGTTTTGATGCGCACCACAAAAACGCCCTACAAATGTGAGGCAGATGTGAGTGTCATTCTAAGACAACTTCCTTTTCACCTCCTTCATTTCGAAAATGACTAGAATATATACTATACATCTAGTGAGGGATGGAACCAGCAAGCAACAAGTCAAGAGGGCTGATCCCGTGCAATTGTTTCTTGTTCTTTATCTGTCTCTATTCATTTACCTTTTTCAAGAGGCTATTTGGATTTGAGAACAGATTGAGAAAGTGCCGAGTGTAGCCCTGGTGCCTGTTCCAGAAAGCAGGATTTGCGAGTTACCCAGATCATGTAACTTGAAATCCAGTTTTTTTTTCTTTCCAGATCCTAAGAATATACTAAATACACAAAATGTTGTGCCCTTTTATCAAACGTCTTACTGACATAAACGGGTTATTAGACTATTATTATTATTATTATTATCATCATCATCATCTCCAATGTTGCAGCTTTTTTATAGATCCTGGACATTTAGGACTTTTAGCACCCCTGACAGGTTAATGCACTGGGCCCCAGACAATTTTGGTTCTCTAGGGTCCCCCATAACTTAAAGGAGCAGTTTGTAATTTTTAGAGGCTGCTGTTGCTTGTGAGGCAAATTGCAATTGCAATGAACACATTAACAAGTCTTCAACCTCCCCCAAGTCATATGCCTCACGAGTTGCCTTCAAGGGACAAAGTTGAGCTCCTCTGCATTGCAGGATTTGGTTAATTCATGTACTTTTTTCCTCCCTGGTTATTGATATAGTTTACGTTCTTTTTTGATTGGTCTCCCAAATACAAGCTCACCCCTAGTTCTGCATGCGTCCTCCTTGAGTCTTTTCTATTTAACATGTCACAAATACC
The DNA here is from genome assembly GCA_028565825.1 of Olivaichthys viedmensis. Classification (NCBI taxonomy): domain Eukaryota; kingdom Metazoa; phylum Chordata; class Actinopteri; order Siluriformes; family Diplomystidae; genus Olivaichthys; species Olivaichthys viedmensis. The sequence goes on along the minus strand of JAOUQW010000042.1, from coordinate 22,212,462 downwards.
TTAATAAATATAGTAGACACTTCAGAAAATGAAAGCAGGGATGTTTTGTACCTTGCAGGGAGGTGGGTACAGAGTAGTTTTGATGTCTGGTGGAAGAGGGTGAGGCTCTGCTTGAGTGATTTGTGTTTTGTCCTCTGTGGATGAAGTTTTTTCAGGAATCTGGTAGAGTAGTAGAAAGGTCATTGTTTAAAAATCTGTGTTTGTTCCTTCATTAACAAAATGAGTAAATGAGTATAGTCTGAGGACTATACCGTCTCCTCCTCCTCTGTAGGGTAAGGTCTTTTAGCACCTCTAGGCTGAGTATGGTCAGGTGGTCCATCCATGGTCCAATAAGAACCCTGAAAACAGAGACAGGGAAAGCATTTAGCTTCGCTGTGTCACATTTTCAAGGGTCTAAGAGTATCTAAGTTGAATTACAGAATGATATAAAAGATTATAGAGAGGCAAAGAATTGTAAAGAATGATGTCCAAATATGAAGTGTAAGACTACTAGGGTGTCTAAAATCAATGGTTTCAAGATAATAGATTTTACAGGGTTAATAATAATAATAATAATAATAATAATAATAATAATAATAAACTACATATCTGATAAAATCTCAATTCCCGTGTTACATAAAAGAACAAATTTGAATAAATAGTCAAATTAAATGTAATAAAATAAAATAAAATGGTCAACTGTCAAATTAGACATGAAATAAGAGAAATCATAAGAGCAGTCCTAAAACAATTTTAAAAAATGTACATCAAAGAAATAAAGGCACTTGGCTAAAAGCCAGAATAAATAAATGTGTTTTCAGTCTGGACTGAATAATAGAAATTGTTTCTGCACTTCTAATATTTAAAATTTTTGGTGGTATGTAGGAAAAAGCCCTCCCACCATCTAAAATTCCAGGTACTGTTAAAAGGCCACATGTCTTGTGACCGTAGCCTGCGTGATGGGCTATACGGCTAAAGTATGTTAGCAAAACCACTACAATAGTTAGGATTCTTATACTGAATAATATCACCTTCCCAGGGTCACTCTGCGGTCTTGGAACTTTCCGGAAGCATTTATTCAGGGAGAGATTATGTCGAATTGAATTCTGCATGAGAAAAGCAGAAACAATAAAACCCTTGATTTGAGTCCACATGTGATTGCGAATTTCACCAAATGTATGGTATGCAGCACACAACTTTAATAAGCAAGAGAACAATATTTGAAGCATATGAGGTGTCTGCATTACCTTCCAGCCTCTTCCTGCTCTGCTGTAGTATGGGAATGTGTCACTGATCCACGTATAGATGTCATTCAAACTTAGCTTTCTTTCCGGCACAGAGCTTATTGCCATCGCGATAAGCGTGGCATAACTATGCGGCGGCTTCCCTTTGGAATTTGGTGGAGGGGAGGAGTATGGGATAGATGGGGGCGTATCTCGCTCTCTTCCTCGTTCTCCCTTTCTCTCCCCTCTCTCTTTCCCTGAACGGAGAGTGTTCATCCCCAGCTGCGGGAGCCAGTCGATGCTGGTCAAACTGGAGTTCAGTTCTGACGTCATGTTCAAGTAAATGACTAGAGTGCAAGGAGAATAAGGCATAATATAAGATTCTGGTTAGATCTAACTAATGCAATAAAACAGCAACAGCAATTCTGAATCAATAAACTGCAATCACATCTGTAAAACTTTAGAAGCTAAACTGGCTGATGTAGTTATAGTACAAGTTCTTCTTAAAATATGATCAAAACTTCAACACTTAAAAAAAAAAAAAAAAAAAAAGGAAAAAAAAAAAAGAAAGGTTCCAGCACAGTGTGTTCTATAGGCAGCTGGATAGTTTTACATTCTTTCCAGTTAGACTCAGATGTAATTAGTGTGTTTGAGCGGGAAATAGTGATAGACAGACAGACAGACAGACAGACAGACAGAAGATATATAGATAAAGTGAACACTTACCTCTCTCGTCTGTCAACAGGCCCCAGGCTCCACAGTGTCAAATTTTAATGCCGTCATCTGTTGCACAGGGCTGTGAAGCTCGCCGAGTGTTTATTTTCCCCTTCTCTTTTTCTTTCTCTCTTCCTCTTTCGGTTTATCAGTCCTTCATTTCCCATCCAAACGGCCCTGCAAGAGTTTGTATGGTTTACCCTCTCCGTGTGATGTTTGTTTAAACCAAAAGGAGGGGGAGAGAAAAACCTCTTCTGAAAAGTTCTTCCTTTTTCTCTGTCCCTCTCTCCCCTCCCTTTCTGTGAAGAACGTCACACACTCCACCCTCGGTATTCTGCTCTTCCTTTTGCCACTCCTCTATTTTGCTGCCCTCTGTCCCCTCCTACCTCTCATGGCCACACCCACTCTGTCTGCTGTTGAGGAAATTCTTTTTATACAACTGAAGCAAGGAGAGGACCGAGGCAGGACTGAGTCATACAGCAATAATGCCCATTGCCCCGTACTTGTTTCGGGGACTAGTTCTAAAAGTGAACTTTTAAAATGAAAAGACAACGAGACTGGTAATATCCATATAGACCATCTTCATTTATTTATGTATTAATAGCAATGCATACACAATACAGATGCATAACATTCTCCGACTGATATGAGAAAATTTAAAAGAAGAAAATCTGGAAAAAAAATACAAATGTTTATAAAGACAAATAAATGGCTATTGATGCTGTTGCCTTCTTCTGGGAGACTCCTGCTGAGTGCAATGCTTTAATGTGTAGTGTGGTTCCTCCTACAGGGAGCTGAAGAAGGCGATGAGACCTGTATCTGGGGAAGGGTGAGCTAGAAGCTTCTGGATCTGTGTGCAGAGACAAGAGCAGACATAGACCTACTTGTTTAATCAGGCGTTTTGTTAAATAGCTCTTTTTAGGTGAAGGTGCAGATCTGGGGGTTCATGGGCATAGAGAGTTTTGGTAAACTGGGATGTTTTGATGCTGTCG
>JAOUQW010000042.1:22175797-22187910 GCA_028565825.1 Olivaichthys viedmensis | reverse complement strand
AGGAATTGCGTGATGCAATCATGTCGACATGGACCAGAATCTCAAAGGAATGTTTCCAACATCTTGTGGAATCAATGGCACGACGAATTGAGGCTGTTTTAAGAGCAAAAGGAGGCCCTACCCAATATTAGTATAGTGTTCCTAATAAAGTGCTCGGTGAGTGTATATTGCCGGAATCATCAGTCCAATATATTTTAACCATTTAAAAAGGATACAGGGGTACCTTAATATAGGCTAAAGCACAGGAATATTTACAGTGTGACGTAATACATACACATCAGATGTGTAATATATCTGCAACTGTTCTTTTTTGTGCTTTGTATTGCATTATTAGCCTTACAGTAAAGATTATACTTGAGCAATTTCTTACTGAAAAGGTCCACTGAATGGGAAATCCAATATAATTTTTTATCTCAACTCTTCACGGTGAATAGATGGTTTCTCCATCGGGGGATTTAGTAGAAACCCAGAGTTTTATGCAATAGTTTTAGCCTAGGGCTCTGTCATTCACACTTTCCTAAGCCGAAGGCCACACGTATAATACAAGGTAAAGCAGCTGAGACAGCACATGTTGAAAAGTAAAAGGGTGAGGTGTGACTTCATGTTTGCTAATGTTGCAGTTCCTACCTTCAGGAACAGGAACACAATTTGTAGCTGTATCAAATGTTGCCAAGAAAAACCTTTCGGTGCCACTTATATTAACAAGTTCTCACGTTCGGGCCTGGTGCTGCATTGCCTGAAGCAGAGAACAGATCTCACATGTTTAATTTGTGATCTTGCACAAAAAGCATATTCGAGCTCATAGTGGAAAATGTCTCAATGTTTCTGTTCCTGAGATGGAACGATTCTTCTAGGCAACAGGAATAAAAATGTTTTGTTTGGCTCTTTTGGACATTTCAAAAACACATGTAAGTTTCTTCATGATGGCAAATAGGGCATTCTCCAAAAAGAATGGACATTAAAATCATGGAAACTCTTTAGATTTCTGTTGGTTCCTGATGGTTTTGTTATGGCTTGTAAGGGTTATTAATGTTTTTTTTTCATATGGATCGATGTTCAATTAAAAGTAGAACGCAGCCGTGGAGAATTCCCTGGAGGAAAAGTAACACTGTGAAATCTACATACACCGAGTTGTCACATTATTACACCTACCTTGTAGCTGACCTTATTAGCTATTTAACAGTCAGCCCCAGAATTATTGCACCCTTAGTAAAGATGGGGAAAAAAGGTTATGAAATCTTCTGCAAATCTCCAACTGTAATGCTTGGAGAAATGTTTGCATCCTTCTCACTGTGCATGGGGACAAAAGACACTTGCACCCTCTTCCAGGCTGGTTCATTATAGCTCCAGTTGTTTTAAACTTCTTAATTATTGTCCTAACCATGGATTCAGGCATTTTCAGGTGTGTAGCTATTTTTGTATAGCCATTGCCTGATTTATGAAGGTCAACACACTTTTGTCTCATTTCATTTGTGTATTCTCTAATCTCCCCCATGTTGATGAATGACTAGGATAATTTGGACTCTGTCACGTCATATTTATACCCCAATGAAACAGGACGTCATGATGGCCGCATAAGCGTTATAAATGCGTTATAAGTGTTATAAATATAAATGGGAATGTTCTTCAGTTACATTTTGGTCATAAGAATGTCTAGGGGTACCAATAATTGTGACACAATGGTTTTGGTAACAATATATATTTTTTGATAAGGTTTTTTTTATTTTCTTAAAATTAAAGGTTAGATGTCTCTCATATTTTCAGTGTGAGATTAAGCTAATTAACCACAATGACATTTTTTCCATAACCGTTTTTACCCATATTTACCAAGGGTGCCATTAATTCTGGTGCTGACTGTATTTGGTACATCTAACATATAAGTGATTTTGTAGGTTAAAATTGCTGATTTGTAGCCCATCTGTTGCTTTGCACAATGTGTCAACTCCCTTCTGCCCTGTCTAAAGGGACCAACCACTGACCAACTACTGACCACTACTGACCTCCACTGACCACTACTGAACCACCACTAACAACCACTGACCAGTACTGACCACCACTGACAACTACTGACAACCACTGACAACCCTGCTAAAAATAAATCCTAATGGGAATTGGCCTAAATGTGGTTTTAATGGTTTCTAAAAGTCCATTCTTTTTAAAGTCAGTTGCAAATTTAGGACATTTAGTATGTCAAATTCTTGTATCCTAATGGAATTGCTAATCCTGTTTAGATAACAATGAATGCTGTATATCAGTGTAGTGTTTTCTTGTTTGCTTATAGACTGTCTGAAGTGCAGAATCATTACAGATGTGAATATCCCAGAAATAGGGCATTGGTCTATTAGGGCAGTGGTGACTCAGTGGTTAAGGTTCTGGGCTACTGATCAGAAGGTTGTGGGTTCAGGTCTTGGGACCTCCAAGCTGCCACTGTTCGGCTCTTGAGCAAGACCCTGAACCTTCTCTGCTCCAGGGGTGCCATAACTTGGCTGACCCTGCACTCTGACCCCAGCTCCCTAATAAGCTGGGATATGCAAAGATAAGAATTTCACTGTACTGTACTTATATGTATAGTATATGTGACAATAAAAGGCTTCTTCTTCTTCTTCTAAATCACCAATAAATAAAAAAACCCACCATCAGAGACCACCTGATTCCTGTGGAACACATTTGGATCTCATGAGAAAACAGTCACCTGTTAAACAATTAGGACCCTTTACATTGTGATATTAACCCATATGGAAAACATGAAATATTATTACTAACCATTACAAACCAATGGAAACCAAACAGTAACCTGTAATTTTTCAGCAGTGGTGTTGTTGGGGTTTTAAGAACCTGTCACTACTGGGTTGAGAAACAGTCCAGCAACAAAAAATCTCCAGCCAACAGCGAGGCTGTGGTCAGCAATTCGACACTGATGAAGGGCTAGAGGACAATTAAAAAATATAGTCAGCAAAGTTAGCAGCTATGAAACTCGAAATTTAAACAAATACAATACCTTCAGTGTTCCCTCCAAAGCCATGCCCCCAAAACACATGCACCTGAATGGTAGTGCAAGAGGGATTTTTGTTTTTTAATGGATAGACAAGGAAAGAATGGTTGGATATTGGTGGTCCACACTGATTGTTTAAACAGAGCCCGAGCGGCACAGAGATCCGAGTTTTAGATCTGAGAAGATATTTTATTGAAGCTGCCAGAATGTGATGAGAAACATTACAAATATTATAAAAAAATGTTCTGACTTAGAAATCACTGACCCCACCTTTAACACACACTGTGCATGGAGAAAGATGAGCTTTAATCTCTAAATGTGGACCAGGAAGGTGGGCGTGTCTAATAAAGTGGGCTGAAAGTGTATATTCATAAAAAATGCAGTATACTAATCCTAAGCAGTTGATTGACTGGAGGAAAAGACAGTAATGGAATGTATGTAGAGTAGGGCTGAAGGAATCTCATCTGAGCAGGGGGATTTCACACCTGCCTCATCTCTAAATGCATGACCAGCTCCCACACAGCATTCAAAGCCTAGCAGACTGTTCAACTGAACAGAACACACACGTGCACACACACACTCGGACATGCCGTCTCTGACACGAATGGACACAGAGCGAGTGGGTAGGACTGCAAATGAAGCCCAGGGATGTGTGTGATCACACTTTATACATGTCTCTGCAAGTTCTCCATTTCTCTTTTCATATTACAGTGTTCTGAACCTGCCACTGACCAGATGGCGCATCCTCATACTGTAGGCATTTTTCCACCACTGCACATTTAAACACAATAACTGGCTCAACCAGGAATCAAGAGAACTTGGGGTTCCAGTTCATTTACCACCTGCTTCACAGTTATGACATTGTTAAGTCAATATAGAATAAGTGCATTGTTTTTTTTGTCTAATGAGTTGTTTGGTTAACCAGCTCAAATCAGCTCTATTGAAATTTCTGACAAAAAGACCTTTGTTGATAAGATGACAATACAACAAATCTGCACCATGACGCCATGTGTAAAATGATGTTGGGAAAATATTAGGAAAATATGCATTGATCATGGTGGTCACATACAGTGCAAGGTCATTGGAGATTGTCTGGAGAAGTGTGGATGGTATTGGGTCCAGAGAGCAGGTTGTCGGACGATTCATGGTCATCAGTATCACCACTTCATCCTCAGTGAGTGGTTCAAATGTGTGGAAAGTTGGACCTGGGTTTTGCGCACGGGTGAGCCCCACCTTGGCCGGATGACTGAAGGATACCTGAATGTCAGTGACCTTCTGAAGTCGTCAGCAGTAAGAGAGAGTGTGGGAGAAGGAGGAGGGGTGTTAAGCATAGAGAAGGTTGAGAACAATTTACGTGGGTCAGAAATGCACGTGTTGATTTTAAAATGAAAGAAGGCAACAGAAGAGGAAAATGAGGCAAGAAGCGTGTGATACTTAGTGAGATCTGTGGGAGAGTTGAAATTCCTCCATTGCCTCTCAGCACTGCGAAGCACTGTTCTTTCAGACCAGAGAACGTCAGACAGCCAGGGGCTAGAAGGTGTTGGTCTGGAGGTGAGTGCTGTGCACAAGGTAGAAGCAGCGCTGTCAGGAGGCAAATCTGAAAAAGAGGGTATTGGTAGTAGGCATGAGAGCACGGTAGAAGAGAAGGAAGATGGGGAGAGGGTCTTAAGGTGCCTTCTGGTAACGTTGGAAGGATGGGAAGGTGAAATGGTGCCAAGGACCAGTGTAAGGGAGAATGACACAAAAAAGTGATCTGATACGTGAAGAGGAGTCAATGTGAGGTTCGATGCTGTGGAGTTCTTTGTGAAGACAACATCAAGGATGTTGCCTGCTTTGTGGTTTGGTGGTGACCGAGTGATGCAGGTCAAAAGTTCTCAGATGGTGGAGGACCGTGGACATGGTGCCGCTGGTTTGGAGATTGAAGTCTCCAAGCAAGATGAGAGGGCGTCATCCTCTGGAAATGCAGAAAGAAGAGAATTGAGCTCATCTGTGAAGTGATTGAGAGGACCTGGAACTTTACAAGGTTTCGAAACAGTGACCACTTGAAATTCAAATGAAGATATCTGAAGTTCAGGAAGAGAAGAGGGGACAGTATGTCCAGGAAGAGGAGATAAGAAAACCTGTCCCCCCAACCAGAAGTCCTAGGGGTATGAAGAGAAAAGAGAAAGCTGTAGAAATTGCAGCGGGTGTGGATGTGTTCTCTGGGTTGATCCAAGTCTCTGAGTGCCAAGAAGTGAAGGGAGAGGCTAGCAGCATAGGCAGATGAAGTCAGCTTTGTGCACAGCTGACTGGCAATTCCAGAGGCCTCCATCAACAAGGAGCTCCACAGTTGCAGACCTGGGTGGAAAGATGATTTTGCTGAGGTCACGTCTGCGTGTAGGGCGCCATCTGTAGCGAGGAGAAGAAAGGACAGGGATCCTCCAGAACCACATGATTAACAGAGGTGGAAATCAATTTGTAGGAGTAGGTCAGAAAGGACAGGTCAACCGACAGTGTTATGCTGTCCTTTCTCGTTGTTTTTCCTCGATGGACTCCCGCAGGTTGACTCCCTTGTCTAAATGCACCCGAGTCTTCGTGCAGAGAGGCTGCCGCTACAGCAAACTACTCAAGGAAATACTTTACAGCTAATTAGTTTGATTAGGCACCAGCCAGAGGGCTGATAAATGGCTCATTGAGCAGTTGCAAGGTGCTAAGAAGACTCCACCCCCTGCGGTTGACCAGCTATGGAAGATAGTCAGAAACTAGAATTTAATCTGAAGAAAATGAAAGCCTAGAGCCTAGATTTCACCGTCTACCAAGAATTGAACTAAACTGATATTAGTGGAGTACCAGCAACCACAACAAAACACACAATCACAAAAGTAGCCTAAGTATCAAATCAACCAGGAAATAATTTTACTTACAGAGCCTGTGTATCATCGACGGCTGTCTACAACTGAATGCACATTGTACCAAGTACCACTGGTTCTTAAGCAGTCTTGAATAGGTACCAGAAACCATCCAAATGGAACCTTTTAGTACTGAACTGTTAGCCAATGGGAAAAAGCACTTCCAGTTTTCTGGTGCCAAAGGTTCTGGTATTTTGTAAAAAAAGTAAAAAGAAAGGGGGCCTTTAGCTCATTTCAAAACCTACAAAATCAGTATTTGGGCTTGTTTGGCTTCAGGTGTGTTTCTGAGTGGACACTTCTGTCTTCTGGGAATTGTAATCCGAGCTGTCCCTGATCATCATTTTCTTTTCCTATGAAGGCTTCTGATTAAACAGCTGCTCTCTGTAGTGCTAGTGTGTGCATTTATGTGTGTTCAGACACTAAAGGAAGATGTTACAGATTTTCCCTCGCATTCAGATACAAAGCCAAAAATTCAAGAACTGACCATCATTTCTACACTAACCCTTGTTTTAAAGCCTCAAAATATTTGGCTTTCATTCTTTTTGAACCACATTATTAGGAAAATTAGTTAAATTTTCATGCAGAGCATGTGATTGAAGTTGAGCAGATGGAAATCTCGCTTCAATGATCAACGTCCTTTTCTGTCGGAAGGGAAAATTTGTTGCTCTGTGCATATTTTGCTGTAATATTAGGACTGTCAAATGAGGAAGATACTTAATCACGATTAATCACATTATTTAAATTTTGTGTAGTTACCTGAAATTAATCACTTTTTACAATTTGCAACTAGTTCTGCAGTGTTTATTGGATTTTTTTTAAGTACAATTTTTGAAGATTTGGCAGGATTTTAAAAGGCAGCTATTTTGCAGCTGCAATCAAGTTTCTTGCATTATCTGTGTTAAGTATTGTAACTTTTTTTAATGTTCCACTGCTTTGCTACATCAATGAAATGCCCGACACACTGCATAGTGCCTCTCTTCTGTGTTCATTATGGTCAGAGCATGTGAATGAAGTTTCCTTTTTATTTTTTGGCGACTGTAAATTCCATTTTCAGTCAAACAGCCATGCAGTAACACATTATTACCTTTTTGGTGTCAGGCAATAATCCTGTAAATGTGAATTTAATCTACAATTAACACAGAAGCCTCCAACACTAAGTCTATTATTTTTATCACTTATTTATGCAAATTAACTCCACTTGCATGAAACAGCTGTAACATACTGGTTTGATGAAATTGGATTAATGTAATTAGGGGCAGAGTGAAACAAAAATTCAGTATTACAAATGAAATATTTACAGATTTCATACTGCACTTAGTGTTGAAGACTTTTGTGTGATTTTCTGTTAAATATATTTTTCCATCATTATTGTTTACCACCAAATAATGAACAATAAGTACTGAATGGCCATTTATTTAAAAACTGAATAAACAAAAGGGTGCTTTCTGACTTTTGCACAGTACTGTTTATATGGTTGTGCACCGATGTCCAGCCTTTGAAAATCTATCACATTAAGACGTTATTAACATGTTATCTTTGATCTATTTAAAATATTTATTTAAGATAAATGTTGTTGAATTTATCTATTTTTGTTAGCCAATCATTTGTACGTCATTTTAATTTGGCACATGTGCTTATTAACAACTATTACTGTGTATTGTGGTGAATTTGTGTGTATTTGCGATAACTAGACCAAAACTAATGCATGCTGGGTTTGGCGCTGTCGGGACACACATGGGTAGGATACATAATCATAATCAGGAACCAGGCAATAGTCAGGCAATGTGCAAATGGGCATAAACAGGGCAAAGACAGAAAGACAAGGCAAATCAAAGGTTAATCAAAGGTTAATTATCACTATAGACACGCTCATAATCATCACTGTAAACAGGCGCAAGACTTCGCCCAGAGTGTTGGAAGTCCGGGTTATTTATGTGTGACTGGCTAATTGCAAACAGGTGAGTGTGATCACCAATCCAGTGAGCTTGGAAGCGGGTCAGGTGACAGGTGTGCTGAGAATCCTGGGAAGTGTAGTTTGTGTTTCCTGCAGCTGCCGGTAGAGATGTGACAGGTGCATGCCATTGGCTCGTGATATGAGCACAATTAGAGCAAGGCCACTGGGAAAGTAATTTTTTTTTTATTTGGCCCCTTTGCTCACCGCTCCACTCTGCTCACATGCCCCGGCTCATGACATTAGTCCAAGAATAAAACCGTTACAAGGCAATACAATACTTCAGATATGAATTAAATACTGGTCTGGTGCAGCTTCTATAAGAATTTAAAAATAGGTTTATTAACGGCCAAATGTCTTAAAGCCCAGAGAGATTTGAAATGTTAAAAAAAGAAATCTTTTCAGATGAGCGCACTCTTCTTTTCCAGTGTGCACAGCCAGCCACAAGAATCAGTGTCTAGAGGAGGAGACGAAGAGATGTGTGAGCACTGGAGAGCGTCCCTGTGGCTTATCTCGCTTTACCATACACACCTGTTGTAACACACACTCAGCAGGGGAGGAAGTAGGGATATGGAGAGAGAGAATACATGTGGTGACGTGTAGTTCTGTAATTTAGGGCAGCTTTGCTCAGTTCCTGTGTTTGAATGTTACATTTGTGTCTTTTAAAGCTATTTTTTAATTGGCCTCGGCCACTTCAGTCACATATTTTCCTGAAAGGAAAACTCCAACGATTTCATCCTAATCTCTATTCAGCACATCTGTAGTGTAACAGAAAACCTGTTTACGCTAAACTCAGTTATAATGGAAGTCTAAGGGCAGTTGTTGAATTTGTCAATAAATGTTTAAAATATGTGACTATTTCATGCAAATTCAAATCACTGGGACAGTTAAGGTGTTAGGATGAGACAGACATGAGAAAGTCTTACCAAAACTGTTGTTATATAGTTTTATCCAACTTTCCAACACTGGAGCAATACAGTAAAAAGTAGTTCCGGTCACTTTACACTTTCCCAAAGGTTTTGTGGTATACATGCGTGGCGGTATACAAGCGTGGCGGTCGCCATGGCATGCGCAACCACGCGCTGTTGTTTTTGTTTAGTTGCCCTTGTCCCATGATGGGATCCTTTCCACCTGTGTGTTGTTTATGAGTAATCAGTGTATGTATTTAAGCCCTCATGTTCCCCGTCCAGTTTGTCTTGGATTGTTTTATGTCATGTTGTTGCTGGTCATGTCGTGTATATATTTAGTCACAATAAATGTTATATGTTGTTCAACGGCTCACGCCTGTGTCCTACCTCCGCCGCTACGCCATGACAGTTATGCATAGCTTTTCAGTCATGTGTTTTTTATAAAATGTTTCAATAAGTTTCAGTTTTATAATTATTATTGTTGTTGTTGTTATTATTCCTTTGGAATTTGGGTCATCTAAAGAGGATGCTGGCATCCTCGCTGGCTGGCACACACACCTTCACACACACTATTCTAATTCCTCTCTCTTCCCATGCAGGTCGGTGGCGGAGGCGACGGAGGTGAACCTGAACATGCGTGTGGGTTTACACACCGGCCGCGTGCTCTGTGGGGTCCTGGGACTCAGGAAGTGGCAGTATGACGTCTGGTCCAATGACGTGACACTGGCCAATGTCATGGAGGCAGGGGGGCTACCTGGGTGAGAGTGGGACCCTCTTTACTGTGTCATTAATGTGTCACTTACACACACACACACACACTTTTGCTTTTTGTAACAGTCAAATTTGCTTTGCCTTTGAAGACATGCCTGTTAAACTTGCATATTCTCCCACAATATTCAGTGACTTTGACTACAATTGTATTATGTTAATAAAGTGCATACCATGGTAGTCGAAAACTTTTTTCAATTGTGCGGCTGTGTAGCCTATAAGGCTGATTCTTTAAAATTATGACTGTGGCCTTAGTAGCCTATTATTTATTATTGGTATTTAAGCTATGTTGGCCTATTGAAGACTGTATGTTTTATTGTTAAAAGGCAAGTAATAACTCAATAAACCTTTCAAGATCGAGTTGATTCATAATTGATTGTCAGGTACTATAGAAACAAAAACCTATGTTGCTATAAGCCCTTGTGACATCCCATGTGTTATTTATTTTTATGTAATGACACTCAATAGTGCCATCCTCTTGCATGTAGGTCATTTTAGGTCAAGTTAGTTTTGTTTTGCTATTCTAGATTAGTAAGTCCTTCATCTGGATTTTGTTTAAAGGTAAATCATGAGCAGGGAAAAATCAATATCGCACAAGCCTACATTGGCTTACTGTTTTAAACACGCCCTCATCAACATCTCTTCACAACTTGGAAAAGTGTCTCACATTACACGAGTGGCCACTTGCAGCACAAGGGACAAGGATATAGAGAAAAATGTAAACATTTTTCACAAGACACTTGCGCTTGGCAGCAAGAACAATGTAGTGGAAGCCATTTCCCTGTAACTCAGCATGCTCAATTTCTTTTAAACTATGTACAGGGTCATAGCGGCGTGTCTCAGCTGTACGAGTGGTGTAGATAGCTATGTAAAACCTTATTTTAATGTAGCAAATCTAATGTTTATTACTCCTGAATACACTTACAAGCAGAATTGTCTCTGATTTATGGATCACAATTTCTCTTGGGTACCTCATCTTGTCTTAAATTCCAAATGTTTCTCATGTATGAATAGGATATTAGTAGCTGTGAGACCTGGCTTTGTATGATTGATGGAGTTAATAACCGAACCATTTGGAAGAATGGTTATCTTATATGCTAAAGTTAAAGCTAGCTAATCTACTCATCACGTATACAAAAGCACCTCATATTTCCAGATAACACTCTATAGGACATTATTGGTCTATCACTCTGCCAGTTACTCTTTATCTGAGTGTTTTTTGTCATTTAAAATGGCTGCTTCCAGGCTCCTTAGCATATCTACAGACAGACACGATGCCTCTAATGAGTCCATATAAATGCCTCGTCTTTGATTGGTTGTAGGCTGTGGTTAAGGCTGTGCTTTTCTCCTTTTGGTAACTAGGAAGGTGCACATCACGCGCGCCACGCTGGAGTGCCTGAACGGCGACTACGAGGTGGAGCCGGGAAATGGGCGCGAGAGGAACGCCTTCCTGCAGAAACACGACATCGAGACCTTCTTTATCGTGCCATCTCACCGCAGGAAGGTGTGTGTGTGTGTGTGTGTGTGTGTGAGTAAGAAAATTGGGGTTGCAGAAGAGAGGAAACCAGAGCCTGCAGATGGACACTTGACCCTGCGTCCCTGATGTATATATAGTCCTTTAAAAGAGGCTGTGACACTCCGTTGCTCTCTCTATTGGTGCAATACTGAAATTACAGCATGTATGTGTGGCAGGATCTTAACTGGAGACCTGAGATTAATCCCAAGTGAGGCTTTAATACAGACAGGTCTGCTCTAGTCTCTTATAGCTTGTCAAACATGTCAAAAGCCTTTTTCAGAGAACAGATCAGAAAAATCAGTTCCAAAACGCTTTGTGCAATTATGAGTGGATTTCATCTTAACTCGCTATTAAGGGAAAGAAACAGCAACTGTATTTCCTTGCCGTTGTTGCTGCCTGGTGAAACAAGAGCCAAAGCACAAATGACATCACAACGAGATTGTCTTGGTTTTTTTATATAGAAAATTCGTGCAATACAGTGTTTCAGTTTATCACACATTTAGATAAACCGTGTTTTTTTTTTTTGTGTGGATATATCTATTCTCACTACATATTTAGGGTTGCTCACATGAATGCAGTCTGTGTGTAGTTTTTGCATTTTCCCAATGGTTTACAAAAAGACCCCCAGTTGCAATAGAGCGTGTGTGTTGATGGCTGTTTGCGCTTTGTGACATAGTGTCCCATGTTAGCTCCATATTGACTGAGGTTGGCAAAACGTTTACATGTGTAGAATCTCTCATTGGAAGAAGCAGAAAGGTCAAAGGTCTAATGGGATCAGGTGCAGCACAGTGAAAGTTCATTGTGTGAGAGCGTGGCCATGGGGATGTTGGCATGGTAATCACACCACACTCTTCACGTCCACAACTGGCGCTGGTCCCTGGGAAACGAGTCACTAGGAAGTATGACAATGTGGAGTCCGGGAGAGCCTGACAACTATGGTGGACGTGAAGAGTGTGGTGTGATTACTTTGAGGGGTTGGTATGATGTACCATGTACCTTCATCATCCCCTTTGTGTGCTTTGATGGTGAGGAACAACATATTTCTAACTTTTTATGTTTTGTCAGAAAATAAGATTTTTAGAACCCAAAG
>JAOUQW010000042.1:22152137-22175697 GCA_028565825.1 Olivaichthys viedmensis | reverse complement strand
GAGTCGTATCTTCCGGCTTTTCGATAAATTAACGCTACAGACTCTCTGTTTATAAATGTTTGTAAAAAAAAACCGTTTTATTTGCTCCCCGCCCGTGTAATGCTTTTAAACGTTTTATTAGCTTTTATAGATCAGAGTTATTGAAACACTTCCCTTCTACCTGCCGCATGTCGCGCGCGCATGCGCACTGCGCTTTTTCTAGGACTCCTTTTGAAAGAGTGAAACTCGGTCAACTCATGACTGAAATAGTTGACGTTAAAGTCAAACCTTTTGCAGCCCGGATCCTCTTCTGGTGTAAAATAAATAAATAAATGAATTACGGTCCCCTTATGATTACTTTTTTTTTTATAAATAATAATTAAACTCTTCAAATATTAAGCCCATTAGGCAATTATGGGGCATGGTGATGTTGTGATGGACCGTAATTGATGATAAGATGCTCATTTCTTTTCGTGTTCCTTGTTAAATGATTCTCATAGATTTCTGGTCAAATATAATCAAACTATAGATTTTCACAGGTTTGTGAAATGCGGCGCTACTGTTTTGTCTGGCACTTTGTTTTGCAAACCTAAATGCCCTGGTAGATGTGTTATTTTGTGAAAATATCTTCAATTACCGTGCTATATGTTTTGATTTAATATACTGGAGCCTTTAGAGCTTTTTATTCCTGGACTTTACACTCACAGAAACAAAAGGATTCGAAACGTTTAGTATCCCACGAACAGCCCTTTTTCTGGTTTTATTAAAATTGCAGTTAAACTCGAGTTTGAAGTTATTAGATTTAACCCATTCAATTCACTACTTTGACAGTAGTTGGTCGTGATCTCCACGTCGTCACATCATTAAAAAAAATGTAAAAAAAAACAAACAAAAAAAAACAAACCCAGCAGGCCCTCTGGCTATGCTTCACGGACCACCAAAAAAAAAGCTCTTTACCCCAAACACATGGTGTCATTTATCTCGGCACAAACTCTGCTATAAACCTGACTCATTTTTATTTTCCATTCAGAGTGTCCTATTGCGAGCAGCCAAGAACTTAAAGGGAAAAACACAAAAGCCTTTTTTAAAATATATATAAATTTACATATATTTAATAAATAAATATTGCAACGATTTAGAAATGTAAACATCGCAGTTGAACAGTTGTGAATAAATTACAAACACCCAGACCAATAAAAACATCTCATATTGGAACGTCTTTAAATGTCTTCCCCCCCAACACAAAAATCTCTCCCCCTCGACTAACAAACAGCCTTTTTCCACTTGTCTACAAGCCAAGAGTGAGAAATAATTACTGTAAAATTATAACATGTGATTTGTCATTTGTGATAACTACGACTTCAGAGTGTTGCACACAAACAGTTGTTAGTTTATCCCCCTTTTTTTCGCAGATTAACTAAAAGCAAGGAACTAGGGTTATAGAATGAGTGCTTGTTTCCTTTCGGGACCTGATATTTATTTTAGTTTGCTTGCTTTCTTTCCCCCCAGGCTGCTGATACGCTGGCCGTACGACAGAAGCGGCGGATATACGACATCACCAATGTTCTCGAGGGCATCGGGCTGATAGAGAAGAAATCAAAGAACAGCATTCAGTGGAAGTGAGTCAGGCTTGCTCACAGATGAAGCTGTACCAACAAACACAATCGTTTGTGAAATTAAAACTGAAGAAACGTTTATTTTTATTTAATTAAAACAATTTTTTTTTAAATTGAACAGCATGTTTTTCCAGTAAGGAGATTTGATGCTAGGGCCATCGGTTCAACATGATGAAATAAACCGTTTTAACGCATATATTGCTGTTTATGTTGACACACGTCATACTGTGTGTGTGTGTGTGTGTGTGTGTGTGTGTGTGTAGAGGTGTAGGTCCTGGCTGCAACACACGAGAGATTGCGGATAAGCTGATAGACCTGAAGCTGGAGTTGGAGGATCTAGACAGAAGAGAGCTTGAGCTGGACCAGCAGCGGGTCTGGGTACAGCAGAGCATCAAAAATGTGACCGATGACTCACAGAACAGTCCATATCCTCCGCTTGCCTATTCCTCCATGATGTCGTTAAAATGCACTTGGTGTTGTCTTGGGTTCTGTTTACACTTAGTCGTTTCATGCGTCTTGAGTATCAGGATTATATCTGGACATGGGTTATCCACTTTAAAAAAAAATGCAGGTGTAAATGTCCTAAGGAAGGACGCATTTCAAACGATTCAGCTTACCATTTAAAGTCTGGGACGCATTTTAGCCCTGATGTTATACAGGTGTAAATACATCAGTCTCGCCAAGCCACATTTTTACAACCAAAACCCTTCTTAATATAATACGTCAACTTGCACACAGTTCATGATGGTTGATGTTGGCGTCTTTGAGGAAATAATAATAATAAAAAAAGGGCGCAAATTTGTGATTTTTATTAAAAATTTTCTTCATGCGCCAACATGTTTTGCATAGAACAGCTGGAAACAAGGAACAACACGAAGTTGGTGGTGAAGTGTAATGAGCTGATTTGAACGTTGACCCTTGATACAGCAATCAGATTTCAGTCTAGCTAACTGAGTGTAAGTGTAAATGCATGTGGTTAACATCTTACCAGGATGCAGTCCCGTTCTGAAATGGCAATGTGTAAACGGGGTCTTAGATGTTATATATATTTTTATTTTTTGTGTGTTGCTTTTGTTGTGTGTCCTTAACGAGACATACTCTGGCCTATGTAACACATCAAGACCTCTGCAACTGCTTTAAAGGTGGGTCTTTTCTCTGTCAGTAACACACATGCGCACACATATACTCCTGGGGTTGGACTGTTATGTCCTGTAGGCTAACTACTGAGTCTAAGTGTTCTGACTGAGGTCATAAAACACGCACACAAAAAATTTGTCGTTTTTATTTATTTATTTATTTATTTATTTAAATTTTTAGTAAATACAGAAGCCAAACACACACATTTGGCACAGGAGAAAGCTTTCAGTGATGGTGCTATAGCAAACTGTCTTCCATGCAAAATGGGCAACAGTAGGCTACACTGGGCGTCCGATATGTATATCGGCTCGTGACACTGATCACGCTACGTGACGTCCGATTTAATTTTCTGACACGCATTCATCAAGTGTAGTTTACCCTCTCACACTGCGTTCACATGCGATTCAGCCACGATGCAAAAAAAAAAAAATTGTATAAAGTGGTGGCGACAGCAAAATCGTGCTGAAATCGTACAGTGTAAGCCCGGCTTTTCTTACCGTCCTCTGCTTTTTCTCTTTTCTACCACTAGGTGACACTCTGCTAGCAATCCGAGCGCCTTCTGGCACACAGTTGGAGGTGCCCATACCGGAGTCTGTAAGTTCAGATCTTCTGTTCCCTCTCACAGCTCTTTAGTTTTTACATTTCACTTTAGGTTTGCCTCGCCTTCCTCAGTGCTGTCCTCCTGTGTCATCAACGGATCTCTGGCCACATGTGACAGACCAGCGGGTGGGCGACTCGCCAAATGTGTTTGTGTTACCATCTTTTTGGCATGGGTCCACAAAATAGTGGGGAAAATGCCATTCTGAAGGCAGGAAAAGTAGTGTCAAGAGTGACGGGCCGTAAATAATGTGCGTAATAGTGTGATTGTCATTTCTCACAAGTCCGTGCTGATATCAGCTGGTAAAAATGTCATTACTTTACTTGCTGGCTGTTTTAGGTTGTAAATGGACAAAAGAAGTACCAGATCCACTTGAAGAGTTCGTCGGGCCCTATCGACGTTCTCCTGGTGAATAAGGACCCGTCCAGCGCCTCCCCGGTCGTGTTGCCCGTTCCTCCTCCAGAAGACATGCTCCAGAGCATCCCAGCCTCCTCTGCTCCTTCTGCACCGAGTGTTCCCTCTACTGCCTCCACCATCAAACCTGCAGGCAACAGTGCTACAAGTACAACCCTTAATAGCCCGAGTCCTGCCAACACGACTACTGCCACTGCTGCACCTCCTACAGGTTTCACCCAAAGCTCTGCTGATTCAGAACTCTTAATTTAAGCATTTCACTGTATTCCAGTAGAAATTGTAGTCGGCCTGGGACGAGAAATAGATAAATCGAAACCAAATTATTGGCTAATATAGATCTTTTTATTATTATTTAGAACCACAGATAATTTACAGTTTAATGCCGAGTATGTCCAGGACAGTTCCCATCGTTACTGTGTAACTTGGAGTTCTGCGTTACATGAGGATGAGATAAAGGAGGTGCGCCATCTTCCTTAGTTTGAAACTCATTTTTCATAAAGTGAAAAAAGAATATTCTTTCAAGACAGGGAGAAAAAAGGAGTAGATCATTTCTTCCCCCTTTTTACTTTGTCTCTACTTCCTTGAACACATCCTTCATCCAGGATCTGTTCTTCTCTTCTGTTCTTGTCCCTCTCTACACCGGTGTGGTTTTCCTGTTCAGCGTGTTGGAGTTGCTCTCCGGCTTGGCCAGCCTGTCGAGCGTGCCCATCCCTCTCTCCCTCTCCACGGTGGAGGAGGAGAACGGCGGGGGCTGTGACAAGGGCGCAGAGTTTCCACTGGACGAATTCTGCACTCCTGCTGGATTGTGGGACTTGAGAGAGGGCAGCGTGCCGCTCATCATCATGGCCGCTCCTCCTCCTGCGCTCTCCTTGGGGAAGCAGTTGTGTAACTGGTAGAGCGTGGCACGGTCCACCGTGCCGTACAAGGGAGGGGCACCCAGAGACCCCAGCGCACCCAGTTTGGGGTCTCGTGACAGGGTGTAGAGTGAGATGTCGCCCCCGGGTAGGGCTGAGTGTGAGCGTGAGTGCGAGTGTGGATTAGGCAGCGTGGAAACGGAGACAGGCCCCTGTGAGAGCAGCGCTGAGGGGGGCATGCCGAAGCTTTTGCTTCCTGGGGGGCCAGCACCGGCAGGCGAGGGGTCCCGCGAGCCCCGCGATGGTTCGGTAGAGCGTGAGCTGGATCGTGACGAGCGGCGACGGAAGCGATAGCTGGGCAGGCGCAGCACGGCGTGTGTTGTGCTCTTGAAGATGTCGGTGCGTGAGCGGCAGCGCAGCTCCTTGTTCTTCTCGATGTAGATATTGACGGCCAGCACGCCCACCATCTCAGCAAGGATGAACGACAGGCCACCAAAATAGAAGGACCAGCCATACGAGTACTGCCATTTTTTATCCTCGTCCTTCTTTGGAGAAATGTCGCCCAGCGCTGCCGAGATGTACACGATCACACCGATGATGTTGCTCAAGCCTGCGGGTGCAGCGGTCAACACACTTTTTAGAGCATTTCAGATGTGTACTTTGTTCTTATGTCATTTTCAGGGGTGTTCTTTAATGGCAGAATCTAAAACTAAAGCACTTTTTAGAAAGACTATTTGGTCCCACTTTATATTGTGTCTCTAAAACCTGTGTAATCTATACAGGCAAGTATAATGTAACTACTGCAGATATATGCACTTTTACAGATGGATTACAGTAGTACATCTTATGTAAATACACATTTAAATCAACTTCAGTTTTGGCTTGTGTAAGGACACAAACGTATGTTGACAGTTGGAACAAGACATTCTTTTTTTCTCGTAATTGCACATCCTGAGCTCCGTTCACTGAGTTTAGGTTACTGGTTGTGTGGAGCTTCTCATGTTCTCCCTGTATCCACGTGGGTTTCTTCTGGGTACTCCGGTTTCCTCCTACCTCCCAAAAAACAGTAGCGGGATTGGCCACTCTAAATTGCCCCTAGGTGTGAATGAGTGTGTGTCACGCTCTGGGTCGGGGTGCGAAGCCGTCACGAGCCAATCACGAAGCCGTTTCAACAACATATACACTTTACTGTCACTACTAACATCAAACATGCAACACAACGTGACATAAAACATAGCATGACATTTACAATCAACGACATGGGACACAGACACAGCGGGGATATTTATACAAACACTCTTAAGGGAAACTAACAGGAAACAGCTGGAACACAGGTGACACCACTGATGACGTAACGGGGGCGTGCACAGGACAACAATACATACACAGAAGTGCGTGGTGCTGTCGTCATGGCAACCGTGCCACGCGGTCACGCGCACTGCCGTGCGAGGTGGCGTGCACGTGGCAGAGTGTGTATGTAAGATGAATGTATGAATTAATTAATTAATGAATTCTGGTTTTACAGTTTGCTCTCTGATTGCAACAGGATGTGCATAATTACCTGCATTTTTTTCAGTACTTACCTTGTAATTGCCCCAGAAATGTCAACTTGCTTAACATTTAGCTAGCTGTACTGCTTGTGTAACATTGGCAATCCAACTAAGATCGGGCTTTAAACCAATCTATGTGTTATAGTCACATGTGTAGTTTCCATGTAACTGCACCGGTATGAGAAACACTTAATATAAAGAAGGACCAGACTGTGAAGTGATGTACAATTACATAATAGCGATCAGTACCTTAGAACTTATTCAATTACTTTAAGCACTTTCCCAATGATAACAGACAAAAGCTTATTAAATGCAAAAAAAAGTGAGAATGATCAGACAACATATAAGTGTGGTGCAGCATAGCATAATAAAAGCGAAATGATTTACAATAGATGCACATACCGTATACCAACCCGATCTCAAAGTTTTTAGGAATAACAATGCAAGATCGACTTTGTTATTCATTGAATTTTAGGCCCACTGACAGGTTAACACATTGGCCCACCATGTCAGGCAATATTCATTCTCCTGGACAATTTTCATTCCCTAATGTCTCTTTGGACCCCCTGTTTACTCAGAACCCTTGGAGTCATCCACACCCTCCAACTTTAATGTTGCCCCTGCAGTTGAATTTGCAATCACAGGACTATGGCACATACAGTAATTGAATATACATTGAATTGACAGTTTAGTAGGTACACCTACCTTGTACTTACACCTGGTGACCATTTTTATCATGTACACACACCATATAGGTGCACTTTGAAGGTATACAATTACTGTAGCCCATCTGTTTTTATGCACAATTTGTCACCCCCTCTCTAACCCATCTATCAATGGATAAGGACAACCACAGGACCACTGCTGACCAGTTATTATTTAGATGGTGGATTATTCTCAGCGCAGCAGTGACAGTGACATGGGGCTGCTGGAATCAGTATCACTGCTGTGCTGCGAATGGTCCAAAAATGGGCAATTCAGTGTATCTACACATCAACTAAACCCAATGATGAGGATATTTACAAACCTGCAGCTACAAACAATATGCCAGCTCCCAGTATGATGTTCCTCTTGCTTTTGTAGAAGCGACTGGCGGCAATGCACACTCCCCCCATCAGCAACAAGATCGCACTGAGGATGGGGAAGATGTTTGAAGCCCTAACCACTCCTTCAGAGAAAGAGACAGAGAGAGAGAGAGAGAGATGGAGGAGGCAGAGATGTAATTGGGTATTAAAAACAAGTTTTTTTTACAGCAAGATGGTGGTATTCCAAAGAAGAACATTAAAATGATGCAAAAAATAAATCACAAGGCAGAAGGTGAGAGAGGGATGCGAAAACAGGGCTTTAAGGTCAGTCCAGGTCATAACAAATCAAACATAAAAAAGCGTTAATTATTCTGAGGCATCTGTGTAATTAAATCATGTCTCTGCAATGTGGGTGGGTCTTTTTTGATGAAAATGCCTCCGGAGACTCTGCTTTTCCTCCAGAGTCCAGAATCCCATCTGGGACCAGCTTTGCTGGCACAGCTAAAGGAAATGACATGTGAATATCAATCAAATGCCAGCTAGTATGTGTGTGCGTGTGCATCAGCTGTAATGGACAGCGACACAGAGCTTCCCTGAAGCATTTCAAGTTATTTTTCAGACTTATCCCACAGTACACAAAAATAGATTGCAATTCTTTAAAGGGTTCTTATCTTTTCAGCACTTACGGACATTTAGTCGGATTTATACGAAACTGCATTTGACAACACAATGCACATCGTGTGTTACAGCTCTTTTAGATAATCCTCCTCAGCACTCTTCACCAGAACTCACTCTATTACCATAGAGGAAGTGAAGGAGAGTCTCTTACGTAAGACGTACTCTGCTCCATCGTGGTCGAAGTCGGCATCTTCTGGGAAGTGGTTAATCTGAGAGCACACCCCTCGCTTCACACCTACATGGAAGAACAGTTGATCAGGATCAAGTTTGGCTCATTTGAATCCCATCCTGTTGCTATAATCACCTCAATTTCTCAAGATCTATTTTTGTGTCCCCTTTCTCAAATACACAGTAGCATGTACAGCAATGAGTGGAGGTGAAGGAGACCTGCATCAGTGTGCATGAAGAACACAATGTTTCATATACACATTCTCACCCACGCTTTTGGATTTTCTGATTTTGTTTAAGCATGACCTATCTTTTTTTAATGAATATCAATACCAACCTAACCAATTAGAGGAATATTCATGTTAACAATATTCATGGAAACATGTAGATCATTACTAACCCATTAAACATTATTCATCTCATAGGATATTATTCAGTAACTACTATGAATTATTCAGTAACTACAGTAAAACTAATAGGAAAGGTGTGTAGTTACAAGCTTGAGCAATGTAAGTCTGGACCCACTGACGGATCCGGGGAGTTTAAGGGGTTAAATACTCTATCAACAAACTGTAATTAAAAATCACTAAGGTGATTTTAATTGTTGATTTATACTGCATTGGTCAGGCCAAATTAAACATAATATAAAAAATATATAATGTCAAATCATTTGAAAATAAAATGTAAATACACCTAAAAAAATGTTTATATATCAGCAGCTATTTTCGGATTGCAAAGTACTATGCACAAAATTAAGCCCAACGTAATAATATTTTACAGCTGCTATTACCAATTCCAACTGCAGCCTGCACAATGACTCCCCTGCTCTAAGCCAATGATGGTAATTACATGATGAGCTAAATCAGGCGCTTTACAGCAGGGAAAATACTTACGAGCAAAATTAGTCAAGTCTGTGTTAGGTATTTTGGTAATATCGATGTCCCTACTAAAATAAATAAGTTTTACAAAATCATCATTATCCTTTAGCCAGTACTAATTTGCCTAGTACGAAATATAAACTAAACTACTAAACCCACCACCTACAATCTCAGTTGTTTGAATGTTCATAAAGCAACTTTTAAATTCAGCACAGAGCTTTGGATAAAGACAGAAAGGACCCTGCAAAACACTCGTCCACAAATACACACACATACGCACAGAGTCAAGCCCTGGAGTCATGCAGGCAGTTGGATAGCTACCCGCTCCAGTGCTGGGGGCCTACTGCTGACACACAGACTGACGCGATATGATGACACCATGACTGGTGGTGATGGATGGAGTGAAAGTGTGATGGAGAGACGAAACACACACGGAAGGAGGGATGGAACAGATGTGAGGGAAGGTCTTGGATTCGTTTCACGGCTCTTTCTGTCTTTTTAAAATTTCCTCATGGACATTAGTCTGTAAGAAAGAAATAGGAGGCACAAAAGGGAAAAGAGTCAGCACAGCCCCTGGATGAGAAACTGGCCTCTCCATTTTGGTTCTTGCTTACAGACCCCGCAGCTCTCTGGAGACAAAATAATCCATAGTGACACTTGATCACTATGAGATCTTGGCTGTGTGTTTCCTGACCTTGCATTCAGTCCTCTGGGAGCTATGAGCTATAAGCTAGACACATGAAAGTAGCTCATTGACTTGTGCACTCGAATCTCAAGTCCTACAGCGTTAATGGAAACCAAAGGGGGGTGACAAGAGGACTGGGTTATTATGTTTTTTTTTTCTGGAATATCTAAAGTCAGAGGTTTTGTATGTATCCCCACACCCCACTGTCTTTAGACAGAAAGTAGTGTAAGCGACGGGCTTGGCATTCATTATGCAGATTCAATCTGGGTCCTCTTTCCACTTCACCTACTCTCAGAGGCACTGCTACTTAGCATCCATCTTGGCTCCAAACCCTGGGGACAGAGAGGATTACTTGACCTCTGAACTGTGCCAGCCGTGCAACACTGCAGCCATCGAGAGAAAGCATCAGAGAAAAGACTAAGAAAGAAGGATATAGTGAGAGACGCAAGGACAGAGATATGGAGAGAATGAGTAACATGCTGCAGAGAGTTGGAGAGAGGGATAGAGAGGGGAGTAGTGGGAATAGAAAGTGAAAGAGAGATTAAGCAAGCGAGAGAGAAAGATAGAGGTGCAGCACGGAAATGAGATATTATCTTTAATTGAATGCTTTGTTATCATGAAGCTTAGCCATAAGGCTAAATTGGCAGCACACAATAGCTGGGTACAGACTGAAAGAAGAGTGAATGTGATGTGGGGATGAGTGAGAACATAAGCTGTTAGAAAGCAACTCAACAGTCCTTGACTGTCGTCGCTCTTAGCCTGGGCCTCTAGATAAAACTCAATACAGCATTATAATTAGGCTTTTACTTGCTTTTTCCTTTTACTACCCACATTATAGACTAAAACAGGAATCCAGGAGAACTTGGTGATGAAGGAGAAATGACGTTTCATACATGTCACTCCAATCTGAATGAAGTGCTCAGGCTATTTTAAATACCTTTTTATGATGAACATATTCAATTACAAATAATCTATTTTTGTAAAAATAAAAAAAAACAGCTAAGTTACTGCTCCATCAAATAACTGCAAACATTTTTTACTCTTTGTAACCTTTTGAATACCTCTAATCCAAAAACCTCTGGCTAATTCAGCATAACCACTGAACCCCTTCCAACATTAAAAAGCACATATCCCAAAAAAAGGAGAGCAGCTGACCCTCAAGACAACAGATCCTCCAAAGGCCAGAGTGAGTGAGGGCTCCAGGGTCTTTCTTGTCCTTGTTGTGTGGGTCGTCCTGCGTCACATTGGCCGTGCTGTTGCAGATCATAGCACGAGAGTAGAGCCAGTAATCTGTCCCGATT
This sequence comes from Olivaichthys viedmensis, assembly GCA_028565825.1. Classification (NCBI taxonomy): domain Eukaryota; kingdom Metazoa; phylum Chordata; class Actinopteri; order Siluriformes; family Diplomystidae; genus Olivaichthys; species Olivaichthys viedmensis. The sequence continues at coordinate 22,164,814 of JAOUQW010000042.1, read as the reverse complement.
GCCACCGTCATCAGGCCGAAGGAGGCGAATGCCCCCACGATGGTGAGAAGGATCTGGATCCCCTTCTCACACACCATGCCTACAGCGGACAGATAGATGAAGCACGGAGATAGCATGCAAAAGAAAGATACCACAGAGAGAGAAAACAAGAGGGAGGAAAGTCCAGAAAACTTCCCATACTTGCAGATGAAGGAAATAACAATTTATTAGTCATAGTTCTACACACAGTTCTACACAGGAATGAATACAAAAAATAAACACTGACAGCTATATTTACTAAGAGAATGCAGCTGGTGTTGCTAGCTACTGACATACGCCAATGCATCTGCCATAATGTAAGGAGCCAGATTCAATTGTAAGCCAATGTAAGTCTATGGAGAGAAAATCAGCTGTAACTTGTTTTGTATTCAACTGAATTTCACCAACTTAATAGAAATACTGAAATTACAGTTAATTAATAGAAATTACAGTCTTGTTTTTGCCGAGTCCTTTAGTATGATTTAAAAGTCTGGGGATTTTCTACTCTGACTTTAAAATCAGAAAGTATTAGCTCAATGGGTTAGCTCAATGAGACATCTGCCTTTTCATATCTATGCTACTAAAATGTGTATGTAAATAAACACAGGAGCACCTTGCCTAAAACATATGTCTGGCGCAATATAAACTCATTTTGTGGATGTCTTCCTGTTTTCTTGTTAATTTTTTCCTATTGCACAATTATTTATTTTCATTGAGTGCACCCTATTCATTTAGAAGCTGTATGTGATTTTAAACTAATTGTAGAAGTGACCTTAGGATGACAGACAGCACAGCAAAGAAGGCTGACTGACATTCCAGCAGCTGAGGCCACGCTGACAAGAACCAGAAGCCAGAAAGTGAAGAAAGGCCAAGAGCTCCTTTTGGTTTGAGGCTCCAATAGGGATTTGGTTTGGCAATATGTTGGCAAATACGTGCAAATACTGTGTGCTCGCTACAGATCTCGGTCGTGAAACTTCTAGTTCCTTGTGTTAAAAATGAACCTTTCTTTGTTCTACCTGCTTTTCCATTAGTATTAGGATCTGCTGTTTACTACTGTGGTATCAAAGAGCTATTTCATTGGCTGCCAGCCAAATAATGTGAATGGATTCCAGATTGCTAAATTGAGACAAATTTCCAAAGATGGCAAATTAATGTGAGAAATCACAACTATTCATGACGGTCAACCTCAATATATTTTCAATATATTCGGCTACTATAAGATGTTTATTTAAATCTTCGCCTTCTTCTCATTTGTATAATATAGTAATAGTCTAAAATTGATTTTATGCTACATCGTATTGCAATTGAAAGGGAAAAAAAGTTATCTGCTTTATCAGTCATTTTTTATTTACCCATGTTTTTTTGGCTTAAAGGTAAGTCAGTGGTCTAGACACAATTGAAAAACTCCTACTCAAGCGCTACTTAATTTTAATAATCTGAATGGTCCGCCCAAAAAATGCTGACTCTAAATATGGCCCAAAGATGTATATCCGCCAAAAATTACTAATAGACTTGAGAAATAGGAGTGTGTGGTCATTACAATAATCTCTACCCAATATTTTTGTGCTTTAAAGGTTGTGTTCAGATTTGGTGACTTAAGCCGGCAACTTTAAGCACCAAGAAGCACGGATACCTTTTTTTCAAACTCAATTCACAGCTCCTTGTGCTCTCTATTAAAGATATTTAAAAAACGCTGTTTCTGCTGTTGGGAGTTGCTGCAAAGGCATGGACTATTCATACGATTATTTATTTCATAATGTTATATTTATATATTTAATATTGCCCTCGCACCTTCAGGCTGTCCGAGCAGCACTCAATTTCAGCATTAATTCCTCATTCTCCTCACTAAACTCTGAATACGGCCATGAGAGGGAAACGTCCATAAATCAAGAGGCAATGACGCAAAAGCACAAAACAGTAGTGACCACTCCCTTGATGTCATTGCCTGTTTGGTAAATTACAACAGTCCGCATTTAACGTCAAACGTTATTAAGTTATCTTGTATCTTTCATAAGTTGCTGCACTGTACTGGCACATGAAGCTATAGAACAAAATTGCTGCATGGAATCAGCACATGAAGCATAGCTACAGGGGTCCAGACATATAAATATATTCAATACTACAATCTTAAACAATTATGTGACCTAATAATCAAATAATGAATGTATGTTTGATGATAACAAGAAAATATAGAAAGTACATTCATGTTGGCATCTTCAGGGCTTACCTGAAGGCGAGTTTCTATCCTTCGACTCAATTTTGAAATCTTTCTTTTCCCTGCTAGATGAGAATCTGCTGTCCCCTTGGTCCGGGCAGCGTCCATCGACTGTCCTCGCGCACTTTTCCTCTTCTCCCTGCACTTGTTTCTTTTCCCACGTTCTTCTTGACTTCTTCTTCTTTGTCTCTCAGCTGAATTAGGCTCAAGTACAATGTTATGGTTGCTGGTTCTGCTCTTGTGTAAATTCACTTATTTGTTGAAATTACTAGTCATGGTTTATAATCTGAAAATGAAGGGAAAAGAGAAAAAGAGAGGGAGGAAAAGAACGGGAGAAGGAGGAAAAGGATTAAAGAGATTGGTATAATTTTACATAAGTGTTTGAAAGTGTTTGTGCTTGAAAATGTGAAAAATCTACATGGAGGTCTATGCCTGTAGAGATCTTTAGGCTTGATCAGTACAGAACACGAGAGAGAGAGAAAAAGAAAGAGAGAGAAGATTCAGTACACTTATATAGAAACATTATATATAAATAAATAAATAAATGTAATAGAAAAAAACGTTGCACCACTTATTAGGCAGCATGTGCAGGGTAATCAGTTAATATTAAGTATTAATAAAAGAAAGAACTGAAATGATTTTAGGCACTGTGACTCCAAATTCATTCAGTAAACCATCACAAAATCTGAATGTAAATACTTTAAAAATGAGGATATTCATTGCATAGCTTCATGCAGTTATGCATCTCTGGCACAAAAGATTTCCCTGGATGCATTTTATCCAGACCAGATGACATCCTTTCATAAGCAGCTGGGAGTTTGGTTTCAGCTGACCATGAACAGAGGTGCTAATAGGATTCGGTACTGAAAACCACAACAATGGCTCATCCAATCAATTAGAACAAGTTGTGCTCAGTGCCAGAGCATTTCCAGCGGCTTTACGGCCAAATTGCTTCAGAGGGTTCAACAGAGTGAACAGAGTGAATCAAAGGGAAGGATATGGGGGTTTTAGGATGGTAACAGAGGACAAAAAACATCCTTTGTTATAAAATTAAATAATATATATCTAGATAGATAAGCTTTATCTTAGTCTCACTCCCAGCTGGTTTTAATAATAAAGTAAAAATGTGTTACCTTTCCTAAGATGTGCCCCCCCACACACACACACACACACACACACACAGTGCATGCCGTTGCTTGCACTGTCCATGTCTGCCACTTAACGTCAAAATTATTTCAAATTTTATTCTTAATTTGTCGTGCCCAACTCCTCCTTCAACTATTTTTGGACGCTTAAAGCCAATATAGTATAAATTACATAATTCTCATAATATTATGTCTGGCATCCTAAAAAACATAAAAAATTGACATATTGAACACTGTAAGTATCATCCTCTCTCTCCTACTCACTCTCTCTGTCTGATGGTGTGTGTAATAGGAATTTCCTCATCCCCTGTATGTGTGTGCACCTCCCAGCTTTTTCCATTGTGTTTACAGCTATACAGAAAGTGGAATACCTACTTTCACTGCCAAATCCTTATTCTCATGCATATGTATGAACGACCCAGCACATTTGTACCACACTACACAGAGGGATTAATGCCTATGTGTTGCAGAAAGCACATATTTGCATTACGGGAAAACCACAAACTCCACGTATTTATTTATATTCACACCAGGATAAAAGCTGAAAGAAAACTCTTCCAAGGCAGCCAAACTGATGCTTATGCTCATAACCCATATTTCTCTTATGTGGCATTGATTTTATAAAACTGTATATGAAATTATAAAAATGAAATTAAATAACTGATGCAGTTATCGACATCATTTGTTCAACACGCCAAAACGTGTACAATGATCAACTCGTCGGGATTACAGGCAATCATGAGTCTATGTAGACAAATTGGTGTCATAATTGAGAGAACCAAACCCCTAATTATGAGCAATACATCCAACTAGTGGAACTCATGAATTAGAAAGATCAGAACAAAACCCTCTGCTACAATCATGGCGAAGAGTTACCTCTCCTGCATTGTCTTTATGAGAGAGGGTGAAACAGTGACAAAGAGAAAAAGAGAAAATGAATGAGATAGCGACAGATGCTGCAGGGTAGTGTTTCTAATTTAAATGTATTTACAATAACTGCTGAGGTATTATTATTAGTGTGTTGTTATTCATAGATTTTCATCAACAGGAGAAATAGCAGTCTTATTTAGTTTATTTGTACATAGCAAATACAGACAGTCACATTTTTGACTATTTGGCCTAAGCTTATGCTACACAAAAGCTTTGATAGCACTTTATTTTACAGTACAGTAAGTGCCTAGTATTTAATAGATTAATAATGCTGTAATTACTAGTAATTTCTGGTACATACTTTGCATCTTGTTTTTTATGTACAGAGTAACTTATGTTAAAAAAAAAAAACTGCCAGGTTTGTACAACAGTAATTGGTTTCACAGTGCAATAATTGCTCAGAAATGTAGGCAATACTGTAGTATATACAAGTAATACTTGGTGCATACTTTGCAATTTGAAAATGTAAGTACATAGAAACTAATATGAATAATATTAAGTAGACTTCAACACTTAATGCTAAGAAGTAACATAATAATTCTAAGTACTATGAAACTGCTTCAGTAAATGCATGTTCTTACACATCTTGCTGAAAAAAGTACAGATGAATGTGTAGTAAATGGTAATTGATAATGCCATGTCCAAACATGGTTCTTATCAATAAGTGCTGAAGTATACCCATATATTTCCTAATTGCACCAAGTATGCACCACATATTACATATAAGACCTACATATTTATTCATTACCCCCAAAACATTATTGCACTAAGGCACCAAGTACTGCTGTATATAGTTTGTAGTTTTTGCACAAGTTACTATGTACTTGAATAACCAACATGCAAGGTGTGTACCAGAAATTACTTTTAATTACTATGTATTTAAATTAAATTATAGGTAGTTACCATACTGTAAAATAAAGTGCTACCAAGAATTCAGTCCAATTAAGCTTTTTTGGTCATTATCCATATACACAGATGTACTGTATAACAATGCAGTTTGGTTAGCTTGGATTCAACATGCAACATATATATTGTTACCAAGGGATTGTAAGCTCAGTGCAAATGTGAAAATCAACAGCAGGTGGTCAAACCGACAAAATCATACCATATAACACAACCTTCATTTCAAATGTCTAGATTAATTTATATGGAAGCCTTTGTCCTCCCCACCCTGAGCGACTGGTGTGTGTATAGGGGGGAATATAGAGCAGGGCAGAAAAATGAATGCTGTAATGGAGGATTAGGGTGCAACACCTGAGCTCTCCAGCACTGTTTACCATGCGGTCACCTTCATCTCATCGCCTCCTGTCCTCTCCTCCTTTGCTATTTAGCATAGATTCCTCTATGTCTACATGTCTTGCTGGCCTGCACTCAACCTCGGCACTCTGTAAACCATGATCATTTCTTAGGAACTTTAGCTTTGACATTGAGATATGGATCTGCTGTTTTTGAGCACCTGTTCCTCCATTTATATATGTCACAGACTTAACACCCCTTTTTGGTACATAATCCGAAACTGGACTAGTTATCATGGGTGCCAGTGTAATTACCATGATGATTGTGTGCTTGATGATACCCAGTACAATCATTACTGTTTAAAGAGTTTCTACAGAATTAGGCTCCATTGCTTTTCACAGTAATGGAAAAAGATTTCATTTACTCTGATTCAACACTGGTTATTTTAGTGTGAAACTATATAATGTAATGTAATTCCCAAAGCTGAACTGGCCCATGGTCCATTGACTTTTCCTTGCCCATCAACCCAATATGTAAATTTAAACAATATTGTCAACAAAGGAAGCATTAGGGCTTCAAAAATATTACTCCTGAATTCTAACTATTGGAGCCGATTCTTAATTTAAAATGTGTAGTTTCTTTTATAACACCTTCCTTGTACAAGTGCTCACTTTTTTAAAATCACAAAATGTACCTGACACCTCTGCTGCATCTGTCTTCAGTGTACTAAATGGAACGGCAATGTGGCCAGAATTACGCTAATCAGGTAAATTTTGGAACAATCTTTCTCTCTCTCTCTCTCTCTCTCTCTCTCTCACACACACACACACACAGAGAGCATTGTCTGTCTGTGTGCACCGCCTAATTAGTTGAGTGCCCTCTGCATTTGTGTACTTAAAATGATATGAACACTAGTAGGCTTCATGATTAAAACAACAGTGTCTGCGAATTCCCTCGGCAAGTCAGAGACGAATCTATTCAAAAGCACAGATAGAGGCACATTTTAAAAATCCCAATCTACTGCATCAAAAAATGGAAGAATAAGACCCAAATGATGCCTAGTTCAGACTTCCTGATCAGGAAGAAACAAATCAGGAATGCAGTGAATCAAACAATCATTTTGACACACTTAAATATGACAATAGCTAGGATTGGAGAATATGTTCATCAGTAAGAGTTTCCAGAAGACTGGACAAAACAGGCCTTTAATGAAGGGTAGCAATAAAGAAGATATTTAACCCCTTAAACTCCCATCAGTGGGTGCAGACTTACATTCTTCATTCTCATACGGACATACCTTTCCTATTAGTTTCACTGTAATTACTGAATAACATGCTTCAAGATGAATAACTGAATAATAAGCCAAGAGTTTTAGGATTTAAAGTGTTTAATACCATATCTCAAAGTCTGTCTTTTTGACACATAATTCTACATGGCAAAATCTGGCAGAAATATTGCGGCCAGATGAGACTAAAATATAACTTTTTATTTTAATGCCAAGAGTTATATTTGGTGCAGACCTCTCACTGAGCGTCTCTCACCCAACTCCATCCCTACAGTAAAGCAGGTTAGTAATAGCATCGTGCTACAGTTTTTCAGCAGCAGCAGCAGGGACTCGAAGGCTTGTTGGACTGAAGGACAAATGGCCATGAGCCAATATTACAATAAAAGCTGTTTCAGTCAGCGCTGTGATCTAAATCCCATTAAGAACCTGTGTAAAACGTGTTAAAATCTGCTTACAACTGTTCACCAAGGAACTATAAAGAGCTAGAGCAAATATGCAAGCATAAGGAAAAATATCCAGGATTTGTAGAAATACTCTCCAAGAACACTTGAAGCTGTAACTGCTTCTACCAAGTATTGTGTCAGGGTTTTTCTTTTTCATTTTGGTTTTTCATCAAGTTTCTTCCAACCCTTTTGACCCCTTGCAAATCTTTAGTTTAATAGTATTATGTTTTGAACTTTGCATTTAAAAATCTGCATTCCTCATGTTGAAATTTCACAAACTTTGACAACATATGTGGACATCCCAGTACAGCAACATTATCGGACCAATCAGACCCAAACACAATCCCCAAAACATGCACAAATAACACTGAATACTACCGAAAAGCTTAAAGTAGGCTAATATAATACAGAACAGATTGCACCAGACCAGAAAGGACCAGAGCAGGTTCTTTCACACCATAAACTAAACAAAACTACATCATATTAAAATATACAGTATACACCACCAAAACTAACAAAATTAGACTTCGACACAAGATAAGTCAAACCAAAACACATCACCCAACTAGTGTAGATACAGTCATGTGACTTTATGTTACTTTACACTGCAGTCATTACAGTCTGCATTTTGGCCATATTTTTCAATATAAAAATTTACAACTGACACATTCTGCGCTTATAAGTCTGCAAATAGATGGCAAAAAGTTCTTACAACCTTTGGAATTATCTGTATTTCTGCACCAATTATCTAATCTAAAGAATTGTCAAAATTATGAATCATAAATAATTTACCAAAAACACACACCATTACATATTATTAACATGTTATACCTTTATTGAACAAATGGTTTTAACAATCAAGGAAATTTATGGAAAAGTATGTTAACATTTTAAAAGTTGGTAATTGGAGTCCAAATCAAATCAGTTCAGGTGTGGGTTTGACCTGCCCTGCCATATAAAAAACATACAATTTTGCAACATTGTAACAGTAGTCAGGTGGCACCATGGTACAATGTGACCCAACAAGTGCAATATCACCCAAACAAAACAAATTTTAGAGAACTTCAGAAGAAAAGTGTTGTGGCTCTTTAAAAACACTGCCAAAGACCACCTGGATGTCCTACAGCACTATTGAATGTCCTTTGAACAGATGAGACAAACGTTAAGCTCCTTGGTAAATACATGTATATGTTTGGGGGAAAAACTCTGCATATTCACCAATGCCTCATCCCACCTGTGAAGCATGATTGGCCATAATACATCTGAAATGTTGTGCAGGGCTAATTAGTAATTACAACAATTAGTTGAGGTTATTGCCACTAGGTTGCACTGTCACAGTCTCCAAGCCGCGGGACCGCTCAGCTGGCGGCGCGTGCCATTAGCCATGTGTGTGTGTATATGTTGGTCTAGTCTCTGCCTTGTCCAGTCATTCAATGCGATTCACCTGTGTCTCGTTCGTCTGTGTAATTAGTATTTAAAGACCCTTGTGTCCCCGTCCTGATTGTCTCTTGATGTTCATGTTATGCTGTGTTTGTATCTGTCTCTGTTGTGTAAAGAGTGTATTAAATGTGTGTTGAACGGCTCACACTTGTGTCCTGACTCCCGTGACTACAGTGTGACATTAATATAAACATTCAAAAACTTTTTCCATCAAGGAACTTAGTTTAAAAAAATTGTTCAATAAAAATATGGCACTGTAAAATATTGTGTGTTAAATAGAACTGCCTTTTATTTATTATTATTACTTAGATTGGAATCACACATTAGTACCCAAGAATAAACATAGATGAATCCAGTTTATCCCATATTTAATAGCCATGCATACCATGTTCTACATCAGTGGACATGGAGAACATGAAAATAGATATCTGTCACATCTAGTCATACACATTTATTAACACTGTATGAAACAGTGGCAGATATCTGGTGAAGATACAGTATGCTCCTAGTTTCATGAAGTCAAATCAGTGTCAGTGTTGAATATATGCTTACAGAGCTAAATTAACAAGCATGTGTACTGTAAAAAACAAATACAGCACTGTTGACTGCCTGTGTGCATGAAAGGACCATTATGAAGTATGACCATTTGTGTAATCTCAGTACCAGATGGCTTGTGTTCTACAAGGACGTCTAGGTTACAATGTCTCCTAAAGCTCGTCTCTCAGCGAAAAGTCTCGTCTGATCTTTATGACTGTCTAAAATGTTCTCAAAAAAAAAGCAAGCAGTGTTAGCTATCTACCTAAGTGGTTACCAGTCTCAACAAAGTAAAGATATCTGTTCTAATACATTTCTTACAACACTGGACATTAAAGGATACATTTGAGGCTTTCCTCTCCGAGGATTGTCAGATTCACTTAAATGATGCAATGGAAGATTCAAAGCTTTCTTTTAAGCCTTTGTCGGATTTTCCTGATGAGTAGTAATTGACATGTTTATGAGTGCGTTATGATTAAGGTTTGCTCTATGAGCTAAATGCTCATAAATCCCTGTCTTGTTTTTGATCCTGTGTATCCAGGCAAAATTGAATTGTCTGAAATTTGTGGCTGTCATTAATGTGGGTGAGTGAATATTCACAGTGAGTGAGTCTGAATGCTCACACACACACACACACACACACACAGTTCTTAATTTAAGGCACAGAAATCTCATTCTGGGACCTGCTCAATCCCTGTAGACACCGTGATCTGTGGAAGAGTTAATTATCAGAGTTGTTAGGCTAACTGGTGTATGCAAGTGTGTGCGTGTGTGTATGTGTGACAAAGAAAGTCCTTTGTATCTGTCTCCCTAACTGACCCCTACCACATGGATTCACAACAAACACTGCAATCATACATGGCCGTAGTTAGTTCCATGCTTTGGTGTTCAATAGATTAATGGGGTCTGAATTTGGGTGAGCTTTTCTGGGAAACATGGCAAAGAAACAAATGCCCACACTAATAGCATTGATCTCTAATTCACAGACTGGGAACTAAAGCAGAGAGACAGACAGCGAGAAAAAGAGACACTGAACAAAACACAGAGAGAGACAGACCCAGAGAGAGAGAACAAAAGAGGTGAAATGGAAGCAGGCACGTGTTATTAAGTGCCTGTCATAGGAAACTCTAGATACAATGCCATTTTTATGAGAAGATACTACTGAAGCCTTCCAGCCTCAGCTTTTGGAGCAGCACAAATCAGTGATCTCCGCCAGTAACACAAAGACTAGAGCATTCCTGTACTGATGTAAGCATACTACTGATCTGCCATATTCTGTTAATGCAACACTGTTATGTTACCAATACATCAGATGGCCAACATATCAGAAATGTCAACCACAGGACATGTACATGGAGGTAAGATTGTATCAAAAATAGAAATAGCATATAATGAATCAGTTATGATTATTTAATAGACCATTATTATTTATCACTACAACTGTTTTTGGTGTTTTTTAAAGCATCTTTTCAGAGGTTCTAACCAAACACAAATCCTTCAGTCACATTTAAGCCACATAAGCAAACATCCAGACTGAAACTATGCTAACATGGTATGTAATCTGGGGACATTTTCTACCCCCTACATGTTTAATATGCTACATTTGATTTTTTTACAGAAAGGTTTGGTCAGGTCCAGGGCATCAGATTAGAAGCTGCACTAACAAACATAACCCAGCACCCAGCAGTGGCGTTGTCGACCCAGCCCCTCTATAGACGCCATTGATAAGAGGACCGCGTTGTGCACTGCAGTGGAGCTGCTATGCTCTGACAGGCGGTATACCAGGGGGAGACTCAGGGGACAGAGCGTGCCATCTCGACCAGGGATGACAAGAAAGCTGAACACCAGAATACCACCAGAACCACAGAGGTCTTTGCACATACGGATATCTCTATCACCTGAGGTACAACCCGAAGAACATTTGATTGCTCAACACCTCCTCCTCCTCAGAGTTGATTATTTTGAAATTTGCCCCAGAAGAAAAGAGCTGATTTCAATCCAAGGTCTCATCCCCAGGCTTATGTGCATATGTCGTACAGACCTAAAGGTCGCTTTTTTAAAACTTACTGAACTGTCGCCATGTCAAGTGTTATTCCAAATCTCAATTGTGAAAGCACAGGTACATGAAAAAATTGTTAGTGTGTGAGTGCATAGCATTCAAGTGGGCCTTTCCCCCCCCCCTTTTTTTAAAAATTTTAAATACACGTCCATAACCTTATAACTTACTACTACAAAATAGCTGTTTCACTCTTTAGTACTGTAGCACGTATCTTTTGAACGGCGCCTGTCTCTCACCGTACCCTAAGCAGATATTCTGAAACCCTGTTTAATTCAGTCTGGACATGGTGGCAGTGAGTTTGCTAGGTAGTGAGTGTGCTTCAGCCTTCTTATGCCCTTGCTCGTTCTCATATTAAGATTCCTTAATATGGACGAAGAAGGCCTCGACAAGCCGACATGGTCCTACTCGGGTCACGTGACGCAGCTGAAGCGCGCGGTCCAAGCTGACGTCATGACGAAGCGGATGTACGCAGAGCGCCTGTGGGCCGCTGTATGTCTGCGGGAAGCGGCCGCTGCACTGGACGGGCTTTTTTTTTTTTAACGCTGGCCGAGCCGCAGTGCGTTCATTACTACCGGAGAGCAACGCACGCGGGGGGGGAAAAAAAAACCCCCCCACAAACACTCGGCATTATGTACGTCTAAGCACCGCATGGGAGCTCATAATAAAGACGACTAACGTGACTATACGGGTAATCATCCAGTCTAAGCCACGCAGAAAAACACGAAAACAAACTAGTTATTAGCGACGCCCATTCCCGTGCACTGGATTCTGGAGAGTCTGACTCCCAACACGATGATTTTTGTCTAAGACTCTTGGACGCGCGGACATTTGCCCATTCCCAATCAGTCACCGCATTTCTGCGCCGTGCACGCGCTCCGAGTGAGTGACAGCCTGCGAAGCTTGCCGTTTGCGTGTGATTGATTGGCATCGGCGCGCTTCTACACGCACGCGAAAAGGAGAAGTACGTCCAGAACGACAGAGCAATTAGGAGAGTATAGGCGAAAACAGCGATCTTACCCCCTTTCGAAGAAACGTCGCTCTCTTAAACGGGGAAGACCGGGAGATAGAAGATGGCGAAAAACGGATGGGCAACTCGAGTGAAATGATCATGCGCAAGATTAGACGCGAGACGATCCGAGAAACGGCGGGCATTCACGGTGAAAGAAGTTCACTTGCATTACAATGAGACCAAGCGGCGTGGAGGAGACACTGAGCGCGCGCGCGGCCTCGCGTCACTGGAACACGGAGAGGGGTTTTTTTTTTTTTTTTTTTTTTTTTTTTCCCCGCCGCGCGCCGCCTATGCGGGTGCGTGCGGGGGGGCCTGTTGTTTCGGTGCCTCCCCCCGCCGCCCGCCCCCCCCCCCCCCGAGAGG
>JAOUQW010000042.1:22087519-22100014 GCA_028565825.1 Olivaichthys viedmensis | reverse complement strand
TGCGATGCCCCCCCTCGTTTCATCGTGGAAAGGAAGGAGGGGACAGAAAGGGCGGGGGGTGGGGGGAGAGAGAGAGAAAGGGAGGGGGGGGGGGGGGAGAGAGAGAGATAGAACCCACACACTCGTACCTCTGCTTTAGGTGCTGTGATGCTTCCAGGACATGTAAAAGTGACAAACTCGTGACAGCGCTTGTGCACTACAAAACTGCAAACTAAAAGACATTTACATTAGATGTTAAAAAAGTAGTGGTACTTATATTAGCTGCTAAACCAAAGCCAAAACTGAACAGTTATTATATTTCTAAAAACAATCTTTTCCAAAAAACGAAAGTGTCATTGTATGAGTTAGGATAATGTTACCTTGACATTGGAATCCCTGCTTTCCTATACCCCTTAAAAAACACAATGGAGAGAAAAGTTAGAAGCTTTCCACAATTTCTCTTGCTGATATATCCCTCTTTTGGCAAACAGGATCATGTCTATATCACTAACCACCAAAGGGGGACATAGAGGCCTGCTCATGGTCTAAGAAACAGTGACACCAAGTGGGAATGATTTCATTCTAACATCTAAGGGCCATCTTAAACTGCTAGATTGCTTGGACTGGATTCTGCCTCACTTGTAAGTAGGGCTGCACAATAATGGCTAAAATGATAAATACGATTATTTTTGCAAAATATTAAAATCACGATTATTTATCACGATCATTCCGTCAATTTAGAAAAAAAAATCATTTTGTTGTACTTCATCATTGTAAATCATTTCTTTTAAACTGTACATTATAAGCCAATATTCTTTCAAATGTATAAATCTCTCAGTCAAAACAAGACAGCTCCTTAGACACATTAACCGAGTGGATCTTTTACAGGCTGAATAAAAATAGAATTGGACTCAAAATAAATAAACACATAAAAATGCCACCAGACTATGCAATCGTGGCTAGCATAGCCTACCTTTTATAGAAATCCTTAGAGATTTTGCCCGTGTAGCCAAATGAAATTGGCTTTATCTGCAGTCCAGGGGTGTGGCCACAAAACCAGCATTGACACCCCAATTGCCACCCCAACTCTGATCTCAAATCATATCTCTGACATGTCTATTACCCCTATTCTATTCATGCAGACTTAATGAATCATATATCTTGTTAGCTCATGTTGATTTAAATCATAATTGTAGCATTGTAGGTATTTTGACCAATACTCAATCCCTTGAGTATTAGGAACTATACACCAACTATGAAGCCATTACAGTGATGTCATTATGTGCTCATTCATTTTTGCACCAAGGAACAAATAAGATATTCTGCAGATGGAACGTTGTCCTATACATAATTAGGTGGTGCCATCCCTTAGAGTGCTCCTGCCACCCGTTTGCCATCCCATGTCTAAAAACCAGGTACACTACTGTGGTGGTCTCAGCAAGACTGGAAAATTGTCAGAGCACACTGTGATTGGTCAGACAGTTAAAACATATGAATGGGGAGCTCAAGATTAGATGCACCAGAGTCAATGAAAATTACATCTCTAACATTAGCCAATGAGACAACTTTAGCTAAGCTCACCAATATCACAGTAGATTATGTATAATTAATTGAGGAAGCTAAAAAATTAGGATTACGATTAAAATACAATTAATTGTGCAGCCATACTTATAAGTCACTTTGGACAAAAGCCTCTGCCAAATTAATAAACGGAAATGTAAAGATAAATCTCAATGATATGACCTCTTTTAAAAATACAGTACTTTTAAACAATAAAACATTAAACAATAAAACATAGAATATTCTACTGACCAAAGCACCAAAAACAAGGCGAAAGCTTCTCCTATAGTGTGTATAGTGTTATAATGCCCTTAAAATATGCAAAAGGTTTTGGCAGGGTTATAGCATGAGACAGCAAACAAGTCTTTAATGGTGTGCCACAGATTCCGATATGAGACAAGGACAAGCAAGAAGGAAGAGCGAGAAAGAGAGAAACAGAGAGATAGAGAAAGAGAGAAAGGAAGAGCAGAACAAGCTGGTCAGTGGGCGTAAAGGACGGCTCTCAGATGGTGTGATTGAAGGGATATATGGCTCCCTGTAGCTCTTCACTGGGTGGACCTCAGCATTCGCTCAAAAAGAGATCTGCATAATAGAATTTGTCCCTGCGGGCTTGAGCTTTACCCCCCCACAGGGGAGGCTGTGTATATAAGCATGCTATAAAGTAGAGGTGCGGTATAGGAATAGATAATGGGTATATGAATGTAGGGTCGTCGCATGTCATTCTTTAATAGTAAAATAGAGAAAGAGCCACCCACTAAAATAGAGATTAACATTACAATATACTCAGGGCCTGAGCAACATTATGTATGAAGCATTATGTGCTAAAATCGTAAGAATCTGCATTCACTGACATTACATAAAGGTGAAGAATAAAGGTAAAGCTGTCAGGTTTTAATTGCTTGTGGGCCTTTGTCGTCAGTTCTGAACTGTTATCATGATGGGTGATGCTAATTCTAACAGCACAACAAGAAGCCTGCAAATCTTGGCACTTGGTCTCTGTTGCAGTGATGGACAAACGACTTTGGCCAAATTCCAAGTTGGCAAGAACGGGAAGCAGACTAGTTGAAAGATGTGGCTATTGCAAGAGATGGGGTCTCAACCCACTCACACTGTTAGTCAATTTTACATGACGCAGTTATCTCTGCACTGCTAAACTGAAAAAAGCTGTTTTAAATACAGGTCAATCCGCTTTTCTACTCAATCAAAAATCCACAGAGACCTGATGAGGATAGATTTACAGCTATTAATTACATTTATAATCCTAAAATTTGTGATGATTGGCACAAATCACATTCACTTAATTCAATTCCACACTGAAATTATACTGGATCCAGATGGCTCTGCAGAAATCAAGTTGACTAGGTGCTCAAGTGGCACAACTATCAAAGATTTCGCCTTATCACCAGGAGATTATGAGTTTGACTCCAGACAATGCCTTCCAACAATTAATCCAAGATAGCCTAAATGGCCCTGGTCTCAAGGGTGGTAGAGAGGGCCTTTCTCTCTTCATATGTACATCTTTTCAGCTGCCCTATGACAATGCATAAGCAACGGTTTGAAAAGATGCAATGACTGGCCTCACATGTGTTTGAGGACGTGTTACACTTCACCCCTCTCAGGCTGGTAGATGTTGTGCAATGAGAGAACTAGCTAGTGGGTGGGAATTGGCAATGACTAAATTGGGAGAAAATGGGGTAAAAAAAAAAATTCAGATGACAGCAGATCAGCAATTTGAAATGAATGATCAGTTTGAAAAGCAGGGCCTATTGCTGACTAGTAGGTTCCAAAAAAATGTGTTACCAAAATCATGACAGTACAAGATAACATAATTTTACACTGTAAAATTAAAAAGGGTTTAGATCTCCTAGCATTTGGGCATGTTCAGGTATTTTGTAAGTGTGGATGGTGAAACATGAATGTAAAGTACCAGATGAAGTCGGTGCAGTGGCTGCAAAAGGTGGGCTGTTTAAAGAAGCGGGCTGTGAACTGATGGTCTTTCACTTCCACAATCCTCTTGTGCTTCAGTGCTCCTTTCCTTTGAAAGACTGGAAGCCTAGGAGGAGGAGAGAGGGGAGAGGGCAGAGGAGAAGAGGAGGGAGAAGGAGAGGACAGGGCCAGCGGGGAAAGGGAGGGAGATGGAGAGATTGGTGTGGACATGCTGCTGAAGGAAGGATCAGGGGGGTTGGGAGAGAGAAAGCAAAAAGGTTAGGAAAAAGGTGAGGGGGATGTGTAGGTAAAGATGTGGAGGAGGAGAAATGGAAGAAAAGATGAAGGGTGGAGGAAAATGATTGGAAGGGGGGAAAGGAGAGATGTTAATAAGGTTTGCGTGTGTACAGATGGCAGTTTGTGATGCTGATGAAGTCAAGAGAAGGAATTCACAGAAGAGCAGACGTATGAGAGAAAGAGAGGGAGAACGATGAAGAGATGGAGAGAAATAGAGAAAGGGAGAGGCAGCTTGTGAGTGAACAGAATGAAAGAGAGGTTAATACACACACACAAACATAGACTTCCAGTGGGACTCCAAAGCACATAGCGATTAGTGTTCCTCCTGTCCTACTTCACACAACACACACACACACACACACACACGCACACACACACACACACACACACACATCACATCTCCACATCACCATGTCAACCATACTCCCAATCACCTGCTCCTCCACTTCTCCATCTCCTGCCTCCCTCTCTGCTTCTCCTTTTCCTTCTCTTTTCCCCACCACAGTGCTCTCTCTCTATTTACATGGAGCCTTTGATAAGGGATCATTAAAGGCTTCCTCAGTCCCTCCTTTTCTGAATATCACTTCTTAAGTTTGAGCTCCTGTACCGATTCAGGGTCAGACTGTAGTGCAACAAACGGGATCGATCTCACTCACATTTATTTAAGGGGGGCAATAGAGTGCAGCTAGTGAGTGGTGAGCCACACACAGGATCAAATCTAGCAAGAGGAGATGAGAGGGGCCAACAGGAGAGCGCCTCAGACAAGAGACAGATAAATTGAGCAGGAGAAGAGAGGAGAAAATTAGGAAATCCTGACGATCTGAAGAAAATAAAACACCTGCGACAAATAATCAATGTATAAAGTATATTTAGAGCTAAAAGAGTACATTAAGAAACAAAGTTAAGGCAAGACAGAAAGAACAACCAAAAGTAAGTGAATAAGGTACCTGTTTGTGGTTGTTTTGCTGACAGACTTCACTAAAGGGTGACTCAGTCTTCTTCCTCTTGCTTAACTTCTTCCTCTTGGTGGCTGTCAGGTTCTTTGTTTCCTCAACCCTGACTCATGAAAAGTGGAAGAAATTAGATCCTGCAGGAAACCAAAACCAAAAATAGGAAAAAACCTTCTTAACAGCCCACGAAGTAAAAAAAAAAGAAGAAAAAAAAAGGAAGAGAAAGAAAGTGAGGGTTGAGGCTGAAGCTTTCCAGGAACGTAAGAAAATGGAGGAGGAGTGGAGGGCTCTGTATTCCTTTATCCAATAGAGAGCGAAGAGGGGCAGAGACACTGAGACGATTTTTACTTTCCAAGATTGATTCTGTTTTTACCAACAGGAAGAGCGGGTGAGGTAAAGAGTAAGAAAGAGACAGCAAGAGAGAGAAGGAGGGTTGTAGATGAGGAGAGATAGGCAGCAGTTCATTTTTAAAATCTGGGTTACGTCTCTCCGGAGAGTGAAAAAGAGACGGATGGAGGGAGATAGAAAGAGGACAGAGAGGGAGACATATTGGACAGCTTGGTCAGCCAGCATCTCGGTTTGTCAAAAGTGTGTCAGAACTGAAGACCAGAGCACAGATCATTAGATTAATTCATCTGCAACCAAATATGTCAGCCACTGAGGGTGAGTGTACCATGTTCTTCCTTTAAAATGAGCTCATTGGGTGGGTTGAGAGCAAACAATATGGCTGGCTAGCATGATGACACCAGAAAAGTAGTGCCATATATTATGGCATATATTAGATGAAACCCAGGTATGGTACAGTCTGCGATAGCTAACACACTCATACAGGTGGCTGACTCAATTCAGGTCACTGTGGGAGGATTCAGAAAATAAAGCAAGATGGCTGCCATGCTGGGAGGGAGAGCTGAGGGAAAGAGGAAGATCAGGACAATGTGCTGCTCTCTATGGCAGTGGTGAAACAACAAGACAGGACATAACAAAAACACCCTCACACTCTTTGACGACATGGTGTGTCTGTGTGTGTGGGAGGGACAGAGACAGAAAGAGACCAGGAAGAGAGAAAGGGAGGGATGGTGTAAGTGTGGAGCAGGAGATAGAGGGAGTAAAAGGTTGAAGGTCTAATTATGTAAAATGTAGGTTATTAGTCTCCTGATGAGGACACTATGAGAAAATTAATTAACAATTATAATTAGCAAGATTGTTAGAGAGCGAAACGGTGTCATTGGACAAGTATGTGTACGGGGGCAGGAGTGTGTACCTGTGTGTGTGGGGGCGGTGTGGGGGGTTTGTGTGTGAGTCATTGTCATTGAGAGTGAATGTGGAGGTCACTATGTTTTATACCTTAATTCCACATAGGAGCACATGATACACTATAATTTCAGAGCAAGCATATGTCTGGCCTCATGCTTCAAATCAACAGCAGGCTCCTAGTCTTCTTTTGGTAACACTTTATTTCTGCTTTAGACACTCAATAAGCCATCTATAGACTGTCACGAAGCAGCTAATCCACTGATCTCCAACATGTCAAGAGATGTTTATCTTTTTTTCAACAACATGTCATATATATAATTCATTAGAGTGCACATGCACTGGATTTGAAATTGTGATAGCTTTAGGGACAAGTTAATTATCTATTAGACATTAACAGCAATAAACTGGACTATACAAATAAAGTGAAAGCATAACGGTCAAGCTGATAGTCTATAGATCAACAACCATAAATCTGTGGCATGTTATTCAGAGTCAGTTGTGACAGGTTGTTGACAGTATACAGATGGTTTGTTGACTGTTTGTAGAGTCTCTAAAGTGGACTATTCAAAAAAGGTGTTACCCTACTTTCTGCTTACATGATAAAGCAGATTGTAGAGCAGTCTTTCTGTTTACAAACCATGCACATTCATAAATCCACAGTCATCGGCACTATCATAAAGTGTGTTTGTGTATACAGTTCTAAATAACGCACAGATATGTAATAGGGAAATGAATGGTACAGGATATAGGATAGAGATGAATGAGGTTTGCCAATAAAACAAAAGATTAGTGTTGCATCCAAGAAAACAAATGCTCCATGCCAGCAGAATGAGAGGATGATGGAGGAGTGAAGAGGGAAAAGAGGGCAAAACCATTTTCACGATGCAAATCACAAACATACGTTATACTTAAAGGCTTTGACGTCTGTCATTTTTTGGGGTGAAAACTATTTATAATAACCAGAATATATGAAGAGCCAGAAAGCTACATAAATGAGCATAACAACTCTCTTAATAAAAAAAGAAGGCAATAATCTCATAGCAAGAAGCCCAACCTGTAAAGCAAACACACATCCATTAGAAATAGTTAGAATTTTTCACATTTGTCATTTTTGTTTATAATGTGCTAGACTCAGCCATGCTGAGAATTTAGGTAGGTGTTTTTCATGGAGGTGTTTCTGGCTGCGCTGCAATGCACTCCTACAGCTTGTAAACATAAGCTATAGCCCCACTGAAATACATTACTGCCATAAAGCACTGGGCCACCCTATGAACACACACACACACACACACATATTTATAGACACACTTCCTGGAAAAGCTAGAGAAAGTGAAAGGTTGATTTGTTGATAAACTGCTAAAAGAAAAGAGGGCATGATGAGACAAAATAAATGCAAACAAGCGATTAGTACTGCATTTAACAAACCCAATGCTCCATGTCAAGCATAATGAAAGGATGATGGAAAGAAAGAAAAAAAGAGGAAAATTAATTTCATGATGCAAATCACCAACATACTGTATTGTACTATATCATATACAGATGATCAAAGACTGTATTAAAAATCCATACTTACGGATCATCATGAAGTAAAAAAAATCTCTCCCTCCTTCGTCTGAGCTATTTTCCTGTTCTGTTGACTGGACCTGTCTCATCGTGAAAAACTCTTTATACAAGCCCAGCGTTTTATAGCTAATTTCTTCTTCTCAGTACAGTAAAAAAAAAAGGCTCTGGCTGGTTAAGTGCAACAAGTTTTGATTAGGAGGACCTCAGTGCTCCGGGCACCACCCTGGCCTGAGACATGCTGAATGTCATTTATTACGAATTTCACACTAATGATGCATGATGTATAATCAAAATTTAAAAAGGGAAGAAAAAGGCCCTAAGTGAAATTTCTGGATTAATGTCAATAAGATTTTTACTGAGAGTAGAAGACAATTGCAGAAGTTGATAAATTACTTTTTTCTAGCAAATTTCAGAGCTGAATTACAGTCAAATATCAGTGCTATGATTGGGCCAGAATTGTGAAGAAAAGTATGAACTGATGAACTGTATATGAAAAAATATGAACTGTATTTAAGTGTTGGCATTAAATGTCAGATTTACAGGCTTCTAAGGACCTGTATAAGCCTGTAAGTCTGTGATTGGTTCATAGCACCAATCAGTTTCAATAACAGATTTCTCAGAAATTCATAAGATGCATTGCTAGTATAGAGCTAAAGAGCTCCATTCTTGAATTTTTTAAACATACACACATATTATCTTTATAGGGGTTGTATCACTGTTTTTTCAAATAACAGCAGTTGATGTGCATTTTTTAGCAGTCTCCACAATAATAAGACAAAATTATGATCCCATACACACATCATATAATTTCTGCCAGGATTATCTTTATGAACACCTCTCAGCTCAAAGCATCTGATGAAATTCTGCCACCCCAGCTGAGTCCACTGTCTGGCTAACTAATCACTCTAATTAGGGAAACTGGCCAATTATCCAATCAGGTAAAATGAGCTCCAGCACAAAGCAGCTCTCTAGATATCCAGATAAATGAGATTTAAAAGAAGCACAAGGGGAAAGCAGTGCAGAGGAGTTTGAGTTCATTATGTATGTGGGTTTGAGACATGACTGAACTGCTTTCTTCACAGTGGAGACTATGTAAATCTTTTATATTATGCTTATACTGTAAATCATAGTTGTATGTGTTATGCAAAATTAATAGGAATTCTAACGAGTGAGAATGATTTAATTTCATACAAATCAAGCTGTAAAAAAAGCTACAACCAGTAACCCCGCCACTCACCCTTAAGTATCATTTTAGGGAATATGTACTTTAGGGGATATGTACTATCTGAGTGTAACTGAAAAATTCCATTTAAATTTCCATGAAATAAAACCCTTTTTACTTCTTGCATTTTAATCTTGACCTTTCAATTATTCATTAAAAATAGCAAAGATCATGACTCAAATATTCCTTATTTTGCTTGGCAGCCAATTAAAACAATCAAGTTTCTATACATTTTAACTCTGTTTATTAACTGTATTTAAAACACCCAATCAAATTCATACCAATTTGTATGGATACCACAACCGATCATCACCTGCCTTAGAGCGTCACTTGCTCTTCATACATTACACTTTAATTAAAAGAAAAGAACCTGATGTTACCTTTGTAATTTTTCATATGAATTGAGAAAAAAAAGTCCTAACTTCTAATTCAGTTAAAATAATTTACTTTTTACTTAACACTACAATTAAATATTTCAGTACATGTAAGTGCAGAACCCAAGTATAATTTTGACAAGCTACTTCCATGATTTTGACACAACACCCCTACATTCACTTAAGTATAATTATTCTGTACTTTTTCCACCCCGGTCCTAATCTTAAGTATTTACAGTATAACTCTTCATTAGATTTGTTTGTGCTGTTGATTGTGAAATAATTTTTTTCTACTGATTTTTTTTCATGCACCTTAAGATCAGTAGGAGGAAATTTTGCTACAATATACACGTGCATATTTGCTTATACATGCAAATCCTAACAATACAAATTCAGTTGCACCTCTTTGCTACCCAAAAATCAGCATATTCAAATACATGAGACCCTTAATTCTCTTCCAAAAAGACTGAAATGTTTAGTCAGCAAAACCCAACATAAAACTACTTTCGCTCAAACTGAAAATTAAAGTTATAAATAGGAGAATCAGACAGCTGTAAAATCTTACACCATGAAAATGTACCCCATACACTGCCATACGAAAGGAAATTTGCCTGAACAGCAAAATTGAGGAAGCAAACTGTCATATGTAATTTGTGATAACTCTGTATCTCTGAAGAGATAAGTGTAAAAGTTCTAAGCAAGCAACATGTGTTGAGCAGCGTTATCTTGTGCTCATTTGTACTGGCCTAATAACATCAATCTATTCATCTATTAGTTCTATGAACAGGGACAAACTCTTCCATCATTTAATTTTTAAATTTACTGCTTACTTACTTTACCCTTCTTTCCTGTCCTCTCCAGATAAAAAGCACACTGTGACATGACAAAATGTCATTGAACATGCACCATTCTCAAATGACATTAAAGAAATATTACATCTCAGAAACAGCTTTTCCGGAAATGAATGAGGCGCAGGTTTTTTTTCCCCTTCAGATTATCGCCTTTACCAGTGCACTCTCTCAACCAATTATACCTGGATCAAATATAACATTCTCTCATTAGTCTTTCAGTCCACTTGAATAACAATGTCTCTTTTTCTCGCTAGTGGGACTATTTACAGCTGCATGTCCAAGACAGTCTTATATTAACACTGTCTGTGAAGAGAGAGAACATGGCAGGGAGGTGAACTGCTTTTGATCCTGTTCAAATGTTAGGCAAAAACATGTTCCTCTTATCATTTGTAAATTATGCATTTTCTTTTCCTACGCATTTTCATTGATTTGAGGGGAAAAAAAGGAAATCCTGTGCGACTGATTAATATAAATGCTAATATCAAAAATGATGAGAGAAAGGATGGCTGTGTCAAGAAGCTTGGAGGATATCCCTGTGGATTCTAGGTAATTTGTTACTGGACCCCATTGCAGTCATGGGTAACAAAAAAGACATAAAAAAAGGAAGAGGGGGAACTGATAGGATTTAAAGAGAGAATGAAAAGATGAAAAAAGCATCACAGTGCTCCCTGTGTTTCTTGCTCTGCTGTTTTATTTTTTTTCATTTGGAGATCGAGTCGAATGTGCTTGTGAAGCCTGCAGCACTCTGAGTCCATGATGAAAGAGAAAATGGTGAGGCTTTTATCACATGTATCACTGTATGTGTGTGTGTGTGTGAGAACGTGCAAGCAAGTCCGATACTTTATGCTCAATGTCTTTCTTTATCTCTCTGACCAACCCCCCCCCCCGACACACACACACACACACACACACACACACACTCATACGGTGCTAATCTAAGCGTTGAGGCTTCAGTGAGAGGATAAGTAGAGGCTCAGCCTCTGCTGTACTGCGGTAACCTTGCTCATCCCTTACTCTCTCTCTCTATCTGCACGTCTCTCTCCTTTCCATTTCTCTCCCCACTCCCATGCAGCAGGACAACGACATAAACATGGCTCAGAGCTGATCAATGAGAAGAAGCTCCACACCCAAGAGAGGGATAAACTGCAGTCCTGGCTAACGCTCCCCTGATGAGGCTTAAAATCTCTCCACTGACTCACTGATAACATAGTCTTACTCACTGCGATCGTACAACAGTCTCTCATCTCTGAGCCACACTGCAGAAGTGGCTGCACATGACTTTCCTCTCCCTACATCCACGAGATCACATTTTCTGCTGCCTTCCTTTTTCCCAAGTTTAGGCCCTAATTTACGAAAGGTTTGCGTGTGTAAAAACATGTGCAAACTTGATGGCACTCAAAAAATGTTCAAGCTAATTTACTAACAGGGTCTACAGAGGATTGCGTCTTTCAAATGAGCAAAATAGCACGTCTTGTCCGTTTTGCAAGTTTGCCTTAATGAATACGCAATTTGGGGCGTTTCTACCTAAAAGTGCAAAATACAGGGTGGTGTCAATGCAAATAGATTCATTTTTGCACCCGCAGTGTGAAAGTGACTCAGAGAACATCGATTGCATGCACCGATTAATACGCCATTTGAAAACAAAATAAAACAGTTGTTTTAATAACGTTTCTCGAAATAATGTCTCAAAATCTCAAAACAATGAGAAAGTTTCTCAAAATGATGACTTAAAATTACAACAGTAAAGTAACATTTAAAGAAACTATGAAACGTTTTTCTTTACATTAACCCTATGAACAAAACGCATACTCATGTCTACACTCTTATTTTGTGTTCATATGATATTTTGAACAGTTTTTCAAGATATAAAAAATATATACATAAAAACATACATACAAATAAACATATATAAATTTAGACAACACGCTATCTATTGTCCTGATCAGTACTCACAGACATCCGACTTTGTTACACATCCAGCTTTGTTGGGCATAAACATGACCATTTGCTGTCATGAAGGAAAAAATCTTCTGTGGATTGTATAATGTACCATCATTAATCATGTGCTCTCAAATACTTCCGCTAGCATCAGGACTCAACAGTACAACAACAGAGACCTTAGCAGCATTACAGAACTGTACCCAATAAATCATCATAACAAGTTGGCATTATGGGTCTGGCTTCTCCAAAAGAGTTAACAGAATGGCATAGCAAGTAACTGAGCAATTCTCTGCGACAGGTAATATGTTCACAACATTGTGATGTATTGAGAAAAAAAAGGTGCCTTTAGTAAAAGCAGAGCTAAAAGTAAAGACTAAAGCCACAGTGCTGTGTCAGCACTTTCTAGCTGGGGCTTTAAATAAACCCTTCAATCAAACCCTGCAGTAATATGCACATATCAGAGATAATTGTAATGTAGCACTGATTTGTAAACAGAATGTGATGTTTTTCACTGAATAGTACGTTGGGTTTTGTTATGTATAATACAAGTAATGTGAAACCAGAAAAACATGAGGAAA
>JAOUQW010000042.1:22069618-22082957 GCA_028565825.1 Olivaichthys viedmensis | reverse complement strand
TAACATGAGGAAAAATAAGGTATTTTAGGAGTATTTTAGACCCTATTTCTGCAGAAATGCTAGGATGTGCTACAACTTCACTATATAAACGAGTGGAAAAAGTATTATAGGACAAACTGTCCATGAAAAAGCTGTGACTGACAGTAATACCTCCCAGTTCGACATGCCTGTCTGGTTTTTGGAAAACAATGACTGACTTATATATATACATGATATACTTTTCCCCAACCAGGTATTGTGATTCCAGTTCAGTAGTGCCAGATGTCCAGATGGCAGTTCAGGCCGTTCTGAAACCGGTCTTAACCCTATTTGTGGCTAAAACAAAGATACACAATTTATTACAAGTGATCTTGTACACTGTTAATTGTTTATTACCAAAAAGATAAAACATAAAGGTCATGATACTTTCCTTGACAGAGATGTATGAATGGTAAGGATAGTGTTAGGACATTGGTGAAAATTATTCAGCTTTCCAAGCTTTCTGCAGAGATATGCTGTGCTTTCCCAGGCACCTGCAGAGAAAGGGGCTTTAAAATACAAACATAAAAATAGACAACAATAGACAACTTCAGCACTTCAGGAGACACTGATATCAAATGTGTTTATATTTATATATTTGTAGAAAATGTGGTGGTTTGTGGTATAAGTTCAGTGCTGACACTTAGAAATCAGACTTGAAAGAAAGAGAGAGAAAGAACAAGAGATTAAAGATATGACTCACCAAGACACCAGATCGTAAGCGATTTATCTTCCTTTACAGTGAGATGTTAAGTAGCAGACACACATATACACACACACTAGAAAAAGGAAAAAGAAAATTTACGCCACAGTGGCATTAAGAGAACTGCAAAGAAGTCTTTAGTTGTGTATGTCTCTTTTGCGTCTTGCTGGCTAACTACTGATTTCAGCTTCTTCTGAAGTGCTATCTGTAGGAAAAACACTTTTCATCATGATGCTGAACAACTAAGGAAGTGAGTAAGTAATGAAATAATGAAGTAAATAAATAAAGAAGGTGGTGATCCTAACATCTATTTTTACTCTTTTCATTTTCTTAAGTGGGTCTCACTTTACCTTATTTTATTTGAACACTGCACATTTACTGAAAGCTCTTTTTATTTCTTAGCAAGAAAGACTGAGAAAGGCTCTGCCAACCACCCTTACTCACCCTGTTACTTTCAGTGGGAAATAACATAAACACAATGAGTTTGAAGTTGAAGCTGTGTCTAGGAAACTTCCTACTCTTTCTATTTTCAATGCACACATTTACCATTCAGTCTTAAACTGTAAATGTTTACATTTAAACTTTAAACTATCGTCTTCTTGTTTAGCTTTTCCTTTTTTACATGTTTCAAGTTTATAATGTTTAAAAGTTAAAAAAAAACGTTCACATACTAACTTTTGCACAACTGCCAGGGCATTCTTCTCCACCGGCTCTCAATAGTCAAGCTTTCTCTTTTCCTACCTGAATTTTTATTATGACTGAAGTTTGCTTGGCAGTCTGTGATCACTTTAGCTGAAGATTGACCTTAGGAGACCTTGGAATTATAAGACTCTATCTGACTTTTTTGGCAAAAGGTAGTTAATTTGTTATTTACATGCCACTGAATATATGTAAGAAGTTTTACACCAAAAGTATAAAAACTATAAAGGTGAAAAGTTGTATCTGCTTTAACCTTATTGATGGTCAACATTTTTAGGCTTAATATCATAAAATTACATAACTGTCATATAGAACCTTTTAATTCCAAGGTCTCAATTATTACTGTGTTGTTTTAAATTTCTATTGATGGTTCTTCAAATAGAATTTAATCAGCAAAGATGCTCTTTGGTACCATTTAACCTCTATATTGTATTATATATTGTATAAATTTCTCATCATGTCAGGATTGTATGGGTCAATTTAAGAACAAAGGAAATTAATGCACAACTTATTAGTATCACAGTAATATCATTATAATGTAAATCTGGATTGATTTTCTGTTGATTTGTATTGTTTGGGGTCACACAAGTGAGAAGTGCAGGTGAGTAAAGATTTTTAAAAAACTGATTCATTGTACATTAGCACTGTGGTGTTAACATTGATCAATACAGAACATAAATCTTTGCATACATAAATCCCTTCAAAACAGTTTCTAATGTTCTCTGGGCAATTAAAGGTCAAATGAATCACAACATGTTGAACACTCATAGTTTAGAAGATAAAGAAGCAGAACAGCAGTCGATGGGCTTTTTCAATAGAATATCTTTATGAAGCACCTTCAGACCCCGCCCCAAGCCATGATGTCATAACTAAACACACTTTGATTGACAGATTTAGTCTGGACTGTACAGTACAAAGGATTTGGATTCCAAATGATTCTTTCTCCCTCACACACTTGCACGCGCACACACACACACACACACACACACATTCCTACACACACACACACATACACATTCCTACACACAAACACACTCTCACACACACACACACACACACACACACACACACATAGAATTTTAAAAGACTGAAAAAAACTCAAATGATGTTTAAACAAAGTTCTAGAAAAAAGAAGAAAAAAAAGACCTATGTTTAGGGTGACATGCTAATTGCTACACCTGATCAACATTGATATTTAATGTGATTAGATAGTGAATTGAGTGAATTTATAAGAAATAGGTATGACATTGTAAGTGTGGTTCTGTGGCACATTTAGCTCCTGAATTTATTTCTAGGGCAAAAAATGCCTCTGAGGACCCTGTACCATAGATTAGACCAGAGTATCATAGATTTCCAAGGCAAAGGTCAATGCCATGCAGCTTAAAGCTTATTGAGAAGGATTGTGTTTTTGGAAAGATGACCATTATTAATAATTGAATAAGCACACAATCACATAAACAAGATGAGAACCCGCAGAAACAGCAAATATAGTGATGCTGCTCAGAGCGGTAGCTTAAAAATTGAAAACAAACACATGTTCCGAGGGCAGAGGGTGTCAATTGTGCAGTACTACCAATGCTCTGACTTATCACTTATTCATTAGTAGTACTCAGAGAACAGATCCACTGAATTGAGTGTGCACAGTTCGCAAGTCTTTATTCACAGGGGATGACACAGAGCTACGGCTGTAACACTGAATTGAGCCAACCCCAGTGACTGTGACCTGCTTTCCTGCATAAAGACTGCCCTCAGATCAGCTTGGCGCTAAGGGAGACAACCAGAAACTTGGATGTCAACAAAGCTGTCCTTCGAGTGATACCTCATATCAGAGTGCCTGAAGCTAGGCTGTGTCTCAAGCTCCTGAGAGAGAAGAAAAAAAGAGAGAGAAAGAAAGAGAGAGAGAGAGAGAGAGAGAGAGAGAGAACACGAGAGAGAGGGAGAGAGAGAGAAAGAGAGAGAGATTCTAGAAAATTTACACAGTTCCTGCTTTAATATTGGGACTCTTAGGCATCATGTTTGTAACAGTCCAGTAGTTACGTCTATGTGTATGTGTACATGTATGTGACGTGCATGTGAATGGTAAAACAGGGAATAATAAAGAGATAAAGGGGAAAGAGAAAACGAGAGAGAGATAAATGGTGGTAGTGTTAGAGTGTGTGTGTGTGTGTGTGTGTGTGTGTGTGTGTGTGTCTGTGTGTGTGTGTGTGTGTATGCATGCAGTGGGGAGCAGATAGTAGGAGAGAGATTTACCCCCAGCAACAGGCATACCGGCATTGCCAGAGGCATACCGACGACTCACTCATGAAAATTCATGCACATATGCGCAGACACACACACACACACAATTTACAAATTACAATTTAAACAGATAAAATAATTAAAGTAACCAAAACTTACTCAAGGTCAGAGCTGAAAATAAGTAAAAAGTGAGCAAGTTCTTCGTTCTCACTGAGGCTGAGTCTCAGCATGCTGCAGGCAAGACGACTCAGCCCTGATCACTCAACTCAGCGTGAGGTGAATGAGAGTAAACTCAGCTACGCATAGTAGAGGAGGCACACATACATACCAATGCACAGCCATGCAATGTTCTGTGATATCCTCATGAGCAGGAGTCCATACCACAAATAATACATCAGTGTTTGCTGGTGTACACAGACCCACGTAAACACAACCACACTCACCCTGGCAGCAGCTCTTTGCATGACATTACCAGCCAAATTTTGACCATCGTGGCCAGTTTTGACATATTCACGGTTCTACATACAATACTCAGATAAATGGCATAGTGTGTTTCATGTGCATCTCATAAGCCATGGGTACTCAACTCCAGTCCTGGAAAACCACTACCCTGAAGGGATTCAAGTTTTCCCCACACCCAACACACCTGGTCCAACTCATTTGTTAATTATCAGGCTTTTCATAAGTAAGATCAGGAGGAATGGGAGTAGAAAAAAATTTAAACTGTGCATTGCAGTGGGTCCCCAAAAACTTAAATCCTGTACTAGAAATGGACACTTCCCGCTGTAGGGCTAATTACTGCTCATTCATTATGCTATGGTACACACATTACCCATCATGCATCTGTTCAATACAGTAACAGCAGACTGAGTACAGTACAGCCCAGACTCTTGCTTCATGGTCATCACATGCACCCCTTCAGTCACATTGTCAATTCATTAATGCATTACATTTTGATTAGAATCAAATTGATCATAATCTTTAATAATCAGTCAACAGGAGCAAGAACACAGTAGCTACTGGTCTCTGTTTTTTGCTAAGTGAGACAACTGACATAGGTATAAGCAGTGTGATAAACCATGAATTCAAAAAGCAAAACAGGTACATGTAAATGTAGTAAATGTATCAGAATTCACAGAAAAAAATGGATTTATAGGTGTAAAAAATGATCACCAAACATTAGTTTGAGAGTGAGTAGTGAAGCATTATTTGAATGAAAAGGAAAAACAAATAAGCTTTCAAATACCAACAGATAGATGGATGGATGGGCATGAAAGAAAACTACAAAGAAAATAACAGAAAACAGTTACTTCAGGCAGTATTACAGAAGCATATTAAAGCAGTATTAAAATAAATAATCTGCTTGCAAATACTAAAGGATCAGTGTAAAGATGCATGGATGAATGACTAGATGAATGAGGATATTAGACTTGGTTCTTGTCTTTTCTTAATTCACAGGCACTAATGTTTTCACAGTCATATAGGAGGAATAAAATTCAAAAATGTTTTCAGTATCTAGAATTGCTACAAAGCTAAAACATTTAAAACTATTTCTCTAACACTTCCTCCAAGAATACCAAATTTAACTCAATATATATTTATATATATATATACCTGTCAGTATATGTATGTATATATTTATTTGTACATATATATATATATTGTATAGATAAATGATATAATTTAAATAAGAAAACAATGGCCAATCAAATATCTAAGTTAATTCACAGCATTACATGATACATTCTCAGAATAAATAAATAAATAAAAATAAAAATAAAATAAAAAATAAAAAAAATAAACAGTATATATAGTGATATATTTTTCTCAGCAAAATTAAGCCACATGGAAAAATTCAGTTCTGTACATGCAGTCACAGAGTACCGTGTTAGCGCCTTTCAAGGGTCAGTAATAGATCAAGTGAACATACGCCACACTGGACCCAATAACAATTCAGTTACACAAATCGCACTTGATTACCTGAGCATATTCATCCCCAAACTTATGCGATTGTGTGTACCCTTTCCAAAATGGGGCGAAGTAATCAATCACATTGCAAATATTAGCAAACTTGTTTCCAAAAAGTCCTCATTAAAGCAATAAGTTGGACACAAAGACATCACAGATCCTATTAAAAAGCGGTATCTCAGGTAAAGGGTGATCTAATCTATCCGTGACAACATGTGCAAGTACTTCACATCCTGACAAGAGTGTGACTTTCGATGATATCAGCATCCAAAATGCTACAAGTCCCAAGGTATTTCTACATTTTGCTACATTATGTTAAAGCTACATTCAACTACAACAAGGGCAAATGAGCTGTGCCTGACGTCAAATAAATTTTTGTAACATTTTCATGAAGCTAATCTAGAAGACCTAAAGCCCTGATGTGTGCTCAGTTAGTGTGTGTTGGCATCTGTGTTCATTCTTATGAATAAAGATGGTCTTATTGATTTGCCCTTGATGTATTAAATGATGCATTTACTGGCATGAGTCAAAGCTTTTGTGCTTTCTATAATTGCTTCCTCTTTGCACTGGTAATAGTGTCTACCAAATAATTATCAAAAAGTGGTGGCGAGTGCTGAGAACACGCCAAATACCTTATGTCTAAAATTAGTCAAATATTAACCAAATAATGTAATTACAATTAGGTCTAAAAGACATGATTCACCAGTCAGTAATATTAACTAATTTCAATATTATGTAGCCATCTAGTGCCAATTATAGATATTGCAACCCTCATTTTGGTTAAGACAGTTAAGTATTGCTTGTGTTAAATACTCTAAGCCAACAAGAGAGATCAAATATCATGGGTCCACTCTAATGATCTGAATTCTCCGTATTATTTGGCATCCAAGACTAGAGTTCTGCTATTTAACTTCAGACACAGCTAGCTCTACTTTTAAAATACTAACACAGTGAGCGCAATAGATAGAATAAAAAAGGAGTGGGGACCTGGAGTAAGAAAAGAAATTCATACAGAAAAACTGCTACATGTATTTTGTTTATGTCCTTAGTTGTTTTTCTGTTGAAGTACATCGCAGACCATAGTAACATCCCTGTTTGACACCACAGCATCAGAGTTCTGACAAGAAAAGCTCCAATGAAACAGGTGAAATGCTAATGTTATCTGATTGGCTGATGCCTTTGCATTAAAAATAAAGGACATGTAAGTAATAGAGGTTCTTGACTCTTAAGTAATGAGGTCAAAGTTCAAACATCTCTTTCCGATGTGGCCTTGAGGGTTGGACACAAACAGGAAAGATGTCACTGCATCACTGTGGCAAAAACCAGTGAAAACAAAAAGAGAAGCAAGGCCATTTGTCAGCCAATGAAGAGATTGTGACCACAGTCAGACCGCTGAAAAAGCAAACTAAAAATCTAAAAAGCAGCCTTAGTCTGAATGGTTTTCATAGTCCATAGAATTCCTATTGAAGGCGAACAACCAAAAAAAGTCTTTTCCTTGAATGACCGAGTGTGTGTGTAAACATGACATCATTACTCACAGATTGCGGATCCAGTGTTTTCGTTGGAGGACAGGACTACGGATGACATCGTAATGCTCAGTTCCGAGCGGAGGTGGAGCACAGCTGGGGTTTCCGCGGTGAGGGAGAGAGCCTCTGCCGACTCATCTCCTGTTGTGATATCACCGCCGTTGTTCCAGCCTCTGGCACCATCACGGCAGGCGTAGTCACTGCCTTGATCCCGGTGCAGCGCGTGTATGTGCGTCACACTCCACCTGCATCTCACCACAGAGTTCACACACACGCGCAGCAGCGAAGCCCCGTGTCATACCTCGCTCTCTAGGCTGGAAAAGTGGGCGGATCCACGCCGTGAGCACAGGCTTTTTGCTTTGAGGGGCAGATGGGGCGAGTAGAAGCGCCGGGGCTGGGGCAAGGAACGCAGTCTCTGGTACTGGAGTTTGGCACTAGCACTCGCCGACTGGGAGGCCCCTTTGGTGGTACCAGGTGACAATACCAGTGGAGGGGACATCGATGCAGAAGAAGAGGATGGTGGGATAGGCAGAGGGAGGGAGGAGGGTGCCGAGGTTGCAGGGAGTGAGGGCAGTAAGGGCTGGGTAGGGGAGGATGCTGGTTCCAAATGTTGGGCTTGCTGGGTGCTGAGGTTGGACTGACTGCCGGATTTGGCAGCGTCGGGTTTAGGGGGAAGTTTGGGCCGGGGGCCCCCGCTTAGGCTGTGGCAGTGGGGGAGCAGCTCCTCCTGACTGTGGGAGGCAGCACTGCCCCGCTTGGACTGACAAGGAGCTCTGCTGTGACTAACCTGTGTGTACGAGCATGCTTCTGTATTCTGATCCCTATCCCGACCCCTTTGACCTTTGCTCTTTGACCTGTTGTGACCACGTTTCTCACCCTTCATGGGCAGCTTATCAACCGACCAGTAGCGTCGAGGGGGTGGTAGTGACATTGGAGGAGGCGGCCACTGTGAACCAAGCCCCCCACTCCCTCCACCAGAGCCCCAACCAACCCCTGCGCCTGAGCCCCAAAAATCTCCACTACACCCTTCAGTTCGGCCTAGTATGGAATCATCTCGGCTGTTGATGCTTCCCCCTTTCTCTCGGGCGGGGTATGTGCCAAAAAACCAACCGCCACCTCCAATCCCACTGGCCCCTCCTACCCCACTGCCCTCCCAATATCTCTCAAACCGGCCAAACTCTCCTGAAGAGCCATCATCGGAATAACTCTCCTCTGCTCGAACTCGATCCCTCTCGGACTCAGACACAGCCCCTCTGCCCCCTGCCCTCCTCACTCTCTCCTCGACCCGCTCCCTCTCTTGCTCCCTTTCCTGCTCCTCCTCCTCTTCATCATTTTCCTGTTCATCCTCAGAGTCCCACTCATGGAAGGACAGGCCCTCTCGTGTGTGTGCCCGGCCCCTTTCATAGTGTAGGAGCAAAGGCCGCCGCTCGCCTCCCCTCTCTGCCACCTCTCTCTCTGCTCCACTGCTCCTCCGTCGCTTGGTTGATGGAAAAGGGGTATGTAGTGAGGAGGGAGGTGAGCCTCCAGATGCTTCTGTACCCCCTCCACTTACCCAGAATTTGACAGAGGCAGGAAGTTTGTTGAGATTTGGGTATCTCTTGCTGGGTGGTCTGTGGCGTGTGTGGCTGTTCTTCTGCCGTCTTTCTCTGCTCCGGCTTACACTATCCTTGTCTTGTTCATCTCCCACATCCTCTCCTCCATCTCTCCTTCCACGCTCCCTCTCTCCTTCCCAAGCCAAGAGACTTCCCTTTTCTCCAAATGTGCTGCGGTACTGGTTTGAAAAGGAAGAGTACTCTCCCTCTCTCTCTCCGTCTCCCTCTCTCTCTACCTCTACATCACCTTCATCTGGCTCTGAATGCTTGCTGGTTGATGCCTTCTTCTTTTTCTTTGTCTTAATCGCCTTCTTCTTTTTCTTCTTCACCTTCCGGCGCTTGCGCTCCCTCTCCCTCTCACGTTCCTCCCTCTTTTTCCTCTTTTTGCTTTTCTTCTTTTTCTTTTTCTCCTTCTCCCTCTCTTTCCGCCGCTTCTTCTCCCTTTTTCGTTCAGTGTCACCAGATCCTCCCCCGCTCCGCTCTCTGTCTCTCTCTCCCCATCCCGCCCACCACTCCTGGAGCTGCGCAAGCTGGCTGCCGCCTCTCTCTCTCTCTCTGCCGCTCTCCCTCTCTCGTTCACGCTCTCCACATTGACCACGAGGTTTGCGTGGGGGGACAGGAGGCGGTGGTGGACCATGCGTGAGGGATCTGGGGGATATGATGGAGCGCTCCCTGTTGTTGTGTCGGTTGTGTCCCTGGAGAAGACTGGACTCCTCTGTCAGCTCATCCAGGTCATCCTCTTCCTCTTCCTCTGCCTCCCTATCCCTGGTGCTGCGTGAGGTGGTGCTGGAGGTGGTAGAGGGAGAAGTGGATCGCGAAGAAGAGGCAGAGGATGTGGTAGAAGAACTAGTGCTAGAGGATGAGGATGAGGTGGAGGTGTAAGGGAGTGAGAGAGAGAGAGATGGTGGGGTGTAAGTTGGGGAGAGGGGTACAGGTACTAGAATGGGAAGAGGAGGAGATGGTCTAGGCCTACGACCCATGTCCCTTCCACCTCCTCTCCGGCCAAGGGGCAGAATGTTCTCGTACAATGGGCCACCAGGCTCTTTTGTTTTTTTGGGTCTCCGCTTCCTCCAGAGGGATGAGGGGAGAGGGGGAAAGGGGTGCTGCAGTGGGGGGTTAGGTGGCAGTGGGGCTGGAGTCTGACTTTTTGGGGGCAGCCTAGGAGTGCCCAAAGACTTCGCCCCCTTCCCCTGACCCCCTCCACCAGTACACACTCCCACCTTCTTCCCCACCCCATGGTCCATGCCCTTCTCCTGGTAGAAAGCAATGCTAGCTGGTGGGGGTTGCTGGTGGCTCCTGGGGGCTGATTTTGGAGTCTGAGAGCCTGTCTGTTGGTCCATACATGGCCCCAGGCCTTCAGGGTCAATAGGGCCATAATAACGCTTATATCCATCCAAAGTGCTGCCTGCAGCTCCACTGCCTGACCATGTAGGAGCTACCTTTTGTGGGAAGGGCCCCATGTCAGGTAGGCCCCCTCTGATGTTCATGGGTGTGGTGGCACTGGCAGATTTGGGAAGCCTCCAGCGATCCACTACAGCCAGTCTGCGGTCTGGGCGGGGCAAGAATGTGGAGCACGGGAGAGGGGCACCCATAAGGGGAGTGGTGGAGGGCCCCAAAGATGCCCCAGAATGTACCACGGCAGGAGGGGACCCAGGAAGTGGGGTTTTGTAAGACTGCGGAGGCTGAGGTGGATGTTGTTGTTGCTGCTGCTGCTGCTGTTGCTGTGGCACCATGGCAATGGCTTGATTGGAGACAGCTGTCGTGACAATGTAGGATGAGGGAGGGGCTGACACCACAGAGGGATGGTGGTGGGTGGGAATGGTGATTTTGACTCCACCTTGTGCAGTTTCATCCTCAAAACTGCAGCAGCTGTACATTCCCTAAGAGAAAAAGAGAGAGAGAGCAAGATAAAAAGGGTATTGGCAACAGAGGTGTTATTTTGTGAGACGTGTATTTGTCCAGGAAATAAGATTGCTGTGTTCTGATACAATTTTCCAGCAGGCTTAGCTATTCTGGTCGTATAGGGGAATTTGATTTAGGAAAGAGTCTAAGCCTGAAGGTAAAGTATTACACAGCAGCCTTATAGGTTACAGCATCACTCCCTTTCTACCACACAATATCTCGTATACAACAAACACCACTATCCACCCAGCCCCAGTGCCTTATCACCCAGCCACTTTTCTCTCCTCTTTTGTCCTCTATAATCTTCTCCATCCTGCTTTATTTGTCTGCTTGTGTATTCTGTCTGCCCCTCCTACCCTGCTGAAGGCCAGCAGAAAGTCCAGTTTGCCAGTTTGGCCCATGCCGCTCATGCAATGACGGAGCCTCCAGTAGACAAGGTGCTCCCAGGCGAACACCAGTAGACTCAGGCCCATGGCCACCAGCAACATGTAAAAGACTCCAGCCATGTTGTCAATGTCTAGTTTGGAGCTCATCACTTCAATCTTATCATTGTGGCATATCCCTGAGAGCCAGAGACGCTCCAGCATCTCAATTTCATCTGAGAGGAGAAGAGAAAAGATGAAAGAAAAGAGAAGAGAAGAGAAGAGAAGAAAAAAGAAAAGAAAAGAAGAGAATTCAAAAGACCTGTTTAAATTAATAAAACAAGAATAAGATTCAGTTGTTGACTTGCTCATCACATAAAACTAAACCAAATATTACATTCATTATGGTGCCATCTGAGTTTCTGAAGCATTACAGGTCAGAGGTCAAATTTAGCAATTCTATTTAGTCATCTGAGAGTAACCCTGAAGGTGAATAGTCTGTTTAAGGTAATCATAGAGCAGAGGTCAGTAATTATTACAAGAAAGAGAGAGAGACAAGGTCAGGGTCTGAACTATAATCTCTTATATGCCTTTCTCTATCACAAGGTAAATGTGAAGGTGGAGAAGAAAGTGGAATGGGAGGGAAAATGTGTTTATCTCTACAATACCGCATTGTGTCAGGGGAAAATGGGCAGAAGGGGCAGAAAAACAAAGGATGAGATGGAAGAAGAGAGAAAGAAATAGATAGGATTGTGACATAATGACAAACAGCAGGAGCACATTTTCAATTCAGAGAGGAGTACATAAAAAAGAGCAATGAGGAGAACTGAGACAGGGAGTGAGAGAAAGAAAGAGACAGAAACATTATACAAGTATGTGCGTATGACAGTGTGAGAGGATAAAAACACTACTGAAATGAAATGAGTTGGAAAATAGAGTGAGAGAAGAGAAAAAGGAGGGATGGGAGAGAGGCATTGAAGGGTAAGATCATAATCATTTAATTGTGGTGGAAGGTGGTCAGCCTGATTGGGGTGGAGGACTAGAAACACCAGAGAATTCCATAATTTTTATCTTCTATCTATAGAAAGACAAGCTGGACCACTGTGGGGTTCAATTAAATCATTTATTTAAGTTCTCACACTACTGGAACTTTTGGAAAATCATTTGTTACTAAGATAGAGACTAAGGTCGTCGTAATTTATTTCAATAAGTGTATTAAGAGAAACAAGCATTTTGCACCACACATGTAATGATGTAGTTATGTGTACAGGTGTATCAATCGATTTCAGTTGTTGATTTCAGCTGTTCAACTGACCAGTAGTGAGGACTGAAAAAGCTATAGCCATATACCATATTAATATTATGGGACTTGAACCCACAGATTAACTGCTTGTATTTAAGGTCAGTCTTTTGACCTGTGCAATGCAAATTTTCTCCTTTTAGCCTCTCTATCCCTGGCCAGTGGCCATGACAAACACCTCTTTGACCAAAGCTGAACCCAGCAGGTGTGTAAGACTAAACGTATACATACACAAACACACACAGTCCTCTTAGCGTGCCTTGGAATGACACAGGTTGTTTGGCAGCATGGGCTAAGGCTGGCAAGTGACAGGCATGGTTAAGTGGGCATATTTTAGCAGGCACATTTTAGCAGGGCCCTTAACCTGGGCTGATGGCCAGACATGGCGCCATCTGTGTGACCTACAGCCCCAATCCCACTCTTAACCACCATCAGTCCAAAGCAAACTACAAACCTCAGGTCAGACCTGAAAGACTTACCAAAAATATCTGTCAGTTTATTACTACAGTAACACAACAAAGCACTTTCTTTTATTTATTTATCAATAAGACTGGGCTATATTAGAATTATCAACGGACCACCCTGGAATTTCATAGCATGTAGTACTGGTGATATGGAATTATAGGCAATAGGCTTTAGACGAAATTTACTTTTGAAAAGTAGTGTATAATTTATGAGGTTGTGTATGTAAACTGGAACATTCCAATATGGCAGTATGGAAAAATAATAGTCCAGAATTGATTGCATACCCCAGTAACAGAATTTCTAATATATTTAGCCAACAAGGTTACTCCATATACACTCACCGAGCACTTAGCATAGCAACGCAGAGCAGCACAATGCATAAAACCATGCAGATACGGACCAGCAGCTTCAGGTAATGTTCACATCAACCATCAGAATGGGGGAAATCACAAAATCTCAGTGATTTTGACCGTGGCATGATTGTTGGTTCCAGACGGGCTGTTGAGTATTTCTAAAACTGCTGATCTCCTGGGATTTTCACGCACAACAGTCTCTAGAGTTTACTC
>JAOUQW010000042.1:22035432-22049699 GCA_028565825.1 Olivaichthys viedmensis | reverse complement strand
CAGAACTAAAATCGAGACACGTGTGAAAACAAACAAAAGCACTTGAATACATGAATGACACGACAGACACACACACAGGAGTGCGCAGCTCGCCGGGAACTGCGGCGCGCACATAAAACGGGAGCCCGCAGCAGGGAGATCGTGACAAGGAGCCACCCAATTTGACCCCAGAAATTTCACTGCATTACTAATGAACATGTATTTCTCTATAAACGTGCTTTGCCCCAATCATAACTTGTTGGTTTTACATGAACAACTTCCGATACATCCATGTCAACTTGATGTGTAAATCTCAAACATCAACTAAATAAAAATGTTAAATGTTATCACAATGATAATTGTGATGTTGCATAGCGACTTTAAAGACAACATGAAAACAGGCTCAGCATTTTCGCTCGATGATAGATTGGTGTGAGGAAAGAGGGAAGTGAAACAATGTAATGATATCATTGGTTAACAAGTTAATAAAATTTTAGTCAAAAATCAGAAGACATTTAGAGGCAGGCAAAAGTTGTTCAATTTTAACCCCTTAAACCCCCAGGAACCAACGGTTTCAGTGTAGTTCATAGTTATTACTGAACAATATGCTTTATGATAAATAACTAAATAATAAACCAGAAGTTTAAGGGGTTAATGAAAGATTATGAAAAACAATAATTTTGTCTTTTAAGTATTAATACTCTATTAATACTGATTAATCGTGCACAATATGTCCAGCGACATGCACTAACAAGGTAACAAACGTTAGGGTTTCAGGTTGTCTTTAATTTGAAGATAATGGGAAAGGAGGATGGCAGTTTTACAATGGGGAGGGGGTCCCATTTCCAAATCAAGCCCTAAATATGAAGCTTAGACTGTACATAGGTCCATAGTGTGAAGTACTAGGTCTCAGGTCCGGGGCACAGCTTTCCAGGTCAAAGAAGCATACATGCATGCTTACACGAACACATGAACACACATACACACACACACACACACACACACACACGCAGATTAAGAAAATAACCTTTAACCCAGCCCAAAGAAGGGTCAATAGGCTGATGACTAGCTCATATACATAAAAGACTCAACAGTGGCAGAAAGAGTGATAGAACGATGGCGTGATTGTTAATAAGAGACAGAGGGAAATTAGAGAAGAGCAGGAAAAGATGAACAGCAGTAAGATGGGTGGAAAACAAAGGTGCGAGAAGAATGTGAGAAAGGAAGACAGACAGAGAGAGAGAGAAAAAAATATACAAGTATACATAAAGTGAGAGAGGAAGTGGAAAAAGAGGCAGACAGAAAAAAAGAGTGGCTCTGATTCCTTAGCAACCATCTTGAGCAGTCCTCCCTTGGGGGTGTGAGCGCCACAGCAGGATTTCTCTCTCAAAACAACGGCCGTCTACATCTTCCTCACACACACGCAACAAGTGTGGGCATAGCCAAGAAAGAGTCTTGAAACTGTTCAGAAATGAGCTGTGTGTGCATGTGTGTGAATCTGTGTGTTAGTCATCGTTCACACTTCTGCGTGCTGTGTTAAAAGGGGGACACAGTGTTTTAGTGGCAGGTTTGGAGTGACAGGCTGAGAATCCAGGCATTAAACACAACACTTCACAGCTCCCTACGTTACACACAAGTCAGGGCATCACCCACCCACACCAGCAAA
The DNA here is from genome assembly GCA_028565825.1 of Olivaichthys viedmensis. NCBI lineage: Eukaryota > Metazoa > Chordata > Actinopteri > Siluriformes > Diplomystidae > Olivaichthys > Olivaichthys viedmensis. Next base: position 22,048,054 of record JAOUQW010000042.1, on the reverse strand, counting down.
CACAACACATTCACAAATGCACACATCGACTTGATCAGACAGTGTGAGGATTTCATTCTCAGAGCCTTACTCTCAACAACTTTTACACGGTGCGTAAGCTTCAAGCTGACAGTGCACACAGAACCTTAACCAGCGAGACACACACAATGTCGTGCTTTCTATGCCAGAAACACACGCTGTAACCTTCAGCACCCAATCCACCTACATCTCATAATCCCTGATGTTTGATTATCGAGAATGTAAACACATGTGGGTGGTGTATTTGGTTACATGACCATAGCCATTTACTTCAAGCATGCACCCGAGAAAGGATATGTCTACATCAGATTTCTCTAAAACGAAGAAGGTAAAACATATTATAATGCAGATACAACTATCATATTTGGTGCATATAATCTTTAAATGGTCTATTATTGATATTTTAATATAACTGCACTACCACATTTATATCATCTTCACATGAGATGTAAACATGTGAACAGTCACAACTGTGACCAGTGGGATAACACTGATGGCTCATTGAAAATACATAACTGGCTGTTCATAATCTTAACTGTCCACATTGTGTTCATTTTTTAAATATTCAGAGTTACTTTAACTCTGAAAGAGTTATACAAGGTGAACATAAATTGTATTTTTAATGTCTTTGACTCACTACTGTTTGCAGAATAACGAAAAAATGTAAGTTGCATGGTTTAAAATCTTTGCTTATTGTTCAGTTATTCATCTTAAAGCATATTATTACATAATTACTACAAATGATTCAGTAAATCAAGAGGTCAAGATGTCCTTGGATGGTTAATAGTTTCACCTTTCTATTTAGGGGTTCTATTTAGAAGCTTTTGTGAAAGAAAAACTGTAGGGTTACACACAGAACCTTTAAAGTTTCCACCAGAAGAACCCACAGAAGACCCAAATCGGTGCTAGATAGAATCTTTATTTCTAAGAGTGTATGTAGTTACGAGAGTGAGGAACGTCTGGACCCACCAACGGCTGATGGGAGTTTAAGGTGTTAAACATTTTTAAACAACTTAGTCTAATTGACCAACCCATGCAACTTTTGACTCCGTAGTTTCCCAAGAACATAGATTTTCATTAAAACAAATTTTAATGAGGCATATAGTTCATTGTCCAAGAAGTGTCCAAGAAGTGGGAATTCATGTACTCGCATATCTGGGGGAAATTTGGGATTAAATGGGCTAATTCCAACTTTAATGAGTATTTTCTCTACAGCCTTCCCACAGAATGGGTATGAAAAATGCACAGTATAATGACGTTTTTTTAGTATATTATGGTATAATTCAACGCATAGTAATAAGATTTCTGTGGACATCATATTTTGTGTTAGCAGTTTTTTTCCCTCTGCTTTTTGCCTGATATACTTAGAGAATAACTAGCAATACAAGTAAAACTATAACTATATAAAGTTAACAGTTTAGTTTAAATTTCCCTATAACAATATGCTGTCACAACCATATTGCATATTGATACTCTATATGACTCTGCAATGGTGGTATAACACTATACCATGACAACAAACTCTCTCACCAGCAGAGTGAGAAGGAACATCAATCAGGGTGAATGTAACAAACACAACGTCTCCGAAGGAGAAAAGCACTGAAGGGCCATCTGGCACCTTACCTCCCCCACCATGCCATTCCACACACCGTCAATCTTCTTCCCGTGCTTCCCATTGGTCACCAGGTAGAGGTCATAAGTGAAGCCCACAATTTTCGCCAAACGCTTGAGGATGTCAATACAGAAGCCCTTGCAGCACTGTTTCATGGGAGCCACCCCTTCCTGAAGAGCTCTACAGAGATCGAAAGATGAGAAGTGAGGAAAGAAAGAAGCAAGAAAGAGACATTACTTAACTTCATTGTACCCGCTAACAAATGTATCAAAGTAGTAATTATTTCTGTGCCCAGGACCAGGAGGTGGAAAGAGAAAAATGAAGAATGAGAACGTAAGAGGACATGAAAAAACAAGAGAGAGAGAGAGAGAGAGAGAGAGAGAATTGAATAGAAGATGAGGATAATGGGATGAAGAAGCATTAAGTAGTGAGTAGAAGAAAGCATGCATAAGCAACCTACTTTACTTTACTGAACCTTCAGAAGAGTGTAATGAGACAGTCAGTCCTGGTTCACTCACTCACAAGGCCATGAACTCAAACACACACACACACACACACACGCACAGACAGACACAAACACACACGGCCAGTGTGCGTGCTATAAGGCAGTATCCACCTGAGAAATATTAATACCTCGAGCACTCAAGCAGATTGACAGGCTACATGATGAGCGAGGGTGTATAGAAAAAAATGAGGGAAAGAACGAGAGCGACAGATGGAAAAACAGTAGCGGTGAATGTAGCCCCTGGACTTGTGCAGCCCCGCCTGGGTCTTACCTAGCAAAGACAGTGAGAAACGCAGATAGAAGGGGAGAGAAATGAGAAAAGGGTGACAAATGGTGTAACAAGGAGATCTTATTCTGTCTCTGATGGTGGAGAAGAGGCAGCTCTTAAAAGAAAAAGTGCCAGGTAGAGCCATTAGCCATTTTGGAGTTTTTCAGCTTGTCCCTGTAGGAAAGTTTTCTGGTATTATGTAGAAGCCGTTAGTGGCGTTTCTGCAAAGAACCATTAAGGGATGAATCTAATTTACACTAAATGGTTCACTAAACCCTATGCTTCACAAAACATCTTATCATCAAGGCTAAGGGATTGCCTAAATCAGTGCCCCAATGACAAAATACAGTGAACAGGAATATCAGTACTCTGATATTTAATCACTTTTATCTCATTATTTAATTTATTTGATGAGCCTGTGCCCTTATGGCTAGCAAATTTCCATTTACATGTACTCATTTGGCAGGCACTCTTATCCAAAGCAAATCCTGTGCTTGGTAACAGTCCTGGGATTGGAATTGACAACCTTACGGTTACAAACACAGGACCTTATCCTCTTAAAGTCCTAGCATATTTTTCAGTAACTACTATGAATTATTCAGTAACTACAGTAAATCTTATAAGAAAGGTAGTTACGAGGGTGAGGAATGTAAGTCTGAATCCACTGACAGGTTATGGGAATTTAAGGGGTTAAACCGCTGAGCTACCACCTTCAGATAGGTTATTTCATTTGTTTAAGACAGATTTGACATATTCCTGTAGCAACATAAAACATAAAAATATAAGATCCTCAAGAAAGTCCTATCGGGTATGCCTTTAAATGCATCTAGAACCCCATAAGCCTATTAAAAATGCAGTAAAAAAAACTTTTTCTTAGTTTGTACAAACATACTGAACTCTTTTCAAGCACAGACCACATGTTCCTTTGGCTTTCATCCACTCATGTTTAGTCCATGGCTAAAGCTGATCCTAATCTCCAGGTACAAGATGAGTCTCTGATGCATTCAGAAGCCCACAAATCCATTAAGAACCCTTTAAAGCACTGTTTAAAGTGAAGTCAGATATTCAGGGATCTTGCTGAGGCAGAGATTTACACAAGTATAGCAACGATTGAAAAACAGATTGTTTCCCCACCTGTCAAAAATTGTTTTTATTTACTGAAAGCAATAGCCACAATAATGAATAACACATTAGAGACCATATTAATAGTATGAATATTAGGAGTTAGTTTTTGCAAGAACACTGTTTTAGGCATCGACATGTGATCCAATTTGAATGAAATTAAACATCACAACAAAAGGGTGTGCAAACTGGATATTCAGATATTTCTGAATTCCATACAAGGATTTGTCAAATGAACTGTTAAATTTTAAGTAATTTATGGATATTAAGTATAAACTGAGTAAAATGTTGTATTTTTTTATTTATGATGATATAAAAAAACAGCTCTTGGTAGTAGACTCTGGACCCTGCTTTAGGCAGAGAAGGGTAACAGGGCAACGGCGGGCATGATACTGACGTGGCATTGAGAGGTCGTCGGCAGGGCACAGAATCTCTAATGCAGGTTCCTGAGGCAGGGTCGGCCAGCTCCACGATGACAAAGGGCCTCTCCTCCAGGGTCACGACCCTCAGGTGCTGTGCATCATCGGGCGGCTGCAGAAAGGGGCCGTACCGAGACCAGGCCGGGTATCGCAAACGCAGCACGCCGTTCTCCCACCATCCTACCTGAGACCACACACACAGGGCACAGGGTGAGGTCAAGGATCAGGTGGTTATGAGCCAAAATGAGAGTCAAAGGTTAGTGCCTTGACCCTCAATGTAAACACATTTTTTTAGTTTCTGAATGAAGTTAAAAATGTCTGCTCCAGACTAGAGCACTCTCTAGTTCACTCTCTCTCTATTCACAATGAATTTCCTTCATATGAAAGTCAGAGGTTAATCCCAGCCCATTAAACCTCACTTTAAATAGCCTTGTTTTGGAGTGTCACTGAGGCAGGTTGATGGAGGGGAATGACACTGTTCTGTGTTGGGAAGCCTGCAGAGTGTGTGGAGGCAGTGAAAAATTACTTGTTACCTCCTCCATGCTTCTCTCACTGAGACTTGAACCTTTCGCTCTGAAGCAGCCTGGGCCTTTGCTCTGAGGAGGAAGTGGAGGCTTTCTGTCTGTAGAAAGAAGCAGTCTTTTGCTAAGAGCTGGCCAACAGAGGGAAAGGTCAGGGAGACACTTGAGGGCTTTATTTACTAAGAGTGCTATTAAGGCCGGCTCATTTGCTTGTGCGGACAAAATCAAGCAACGCAGCATTTTCAATTTGTTTACCATGTGATGGCAATCTGGTAACAATTACTGAGGATAGGGATAGTGGTAGGAGTGCCTCATCTCTACAAACTAATCAACCTCTATCTATTAAGTTTGCTTTATTTATTCCCAATATGGACAGTTTTAATGGTCTACGCAGATAAAGTGATGGTAATTCATACACACACGCAAAATAAACACACGCATACACATGCACACAGTGCTGTGTGAATGGAAAAAAAGACACAAGCCGGCATCCAAGTGCCTGTATGGATTGGTCTGTCTGACATTAGTGCAGTCTGTCCCACGGGACATCTATTAAGGCTCAGATATATTTTACCCGTTCTGTGCAGTTGGTTTTTAATTAGATAATAATTAGCCTTTTGTATTTGCATAGCAAACAGGACTGATTTTTGTCACTTCTCCATACAGAACTATAGGCCTACAAGATCTCCCTGCAGAACTAATTAGCTTTATTTAAAGGCCTTTGAATGGTTGTTACCAGAAAACAGACGTCTTAATGAAAACCCAATCTAAAAGCAAATTTACATCTAACAAAACCAAAATCTTTCAAAACAGCCAAAGCAGGCCACTGAATCAGGGCGGACCTATTCAACACGGAAAAAGACTTTAGATAACAATTTCCTGTAAGTACTGTACGACCCAAATGAATGCAGCAAATGCGTAATAATGAAACATCATTAGACAATGAAATAAACATTTTATGAAATTAAAGTCTCACAAGAAGGTTGCCATAAAAATGTCAACTCGGCCAATTAGATGCGAAAATCATTACAAAGGTAATGAGTGGGATAACACAATGCGATAACGCCAACAGGAGCTGTGTGGGCGTGCGGGCTCTTCAAACTGTCAGGCTGTGAATGCTGAGCGCTCCACGCTCTCCTCATTACTTCGGGCTTCGCGTTCCAGCCTCTGCACCTCCACCAGTGCAGCCGTCATATTGCTCAGATCTGCCGATGACACCGCAATGCTGGGTCTTATCAGTGACAGTGATGTGCGGAAGGGGCTGTCGCATCACCTTGCATCAGTGCGTGCAATCCTTCAGTAAATCACACTTGCAGAAAAAGACGGGTCAAATATGCTGTCGACAGCAAGTCTAAGTTTGGGACTGAATGGAGACCTGCAGCTCTGTCCCTACCAAAGCCTGTGGAGAAAAGTGCAGAACAATAAAGAGTTCTAACTGCTCCACTTTGGTTCCATTTAGTCTGAACAAGCTAACAGATGATGAGCTGTCTCATGACATCCTCCTTGTAACCCACTCTGTCCATCTCAGCAGCTTATGATGAGCACATATTGTGCATCTTTGTTGGCGGACGCAATATGAGCAACCCAAAAGGCTGACTCTGGCCCCAGATTTATCCTCGACACTTGCGCACACGGCAACAGCTATCAGTAATTCTGCAGCTCCCCACTTAATCCCCATAGAGCTATTCACCTGGCCCAGACACTGAAATAGCACTTCTGCTCTATTACATATCCGTCACGACTAAGACAGTGTGCACACAACACAGGTGTTTGTGTGTAATTGGTAGACGGGAGCCTGGCAGCTAGGGTTTCAGTACAAGAGAGCGTGGGCTTGGAGCCGAGACAGCTAATTGAAAGGGAAACAGGAGCGGCCGGCATGTCGGCGTGGGCGTCATCGGCCTGCTTAGGCCACTTATAGCCATTTTGTAGCCTTAACGGTGACATGCAACCTCATAGTTAAATGCCTCAAATATACACCTTAGCATTGTACAGTACAGAAAGTCTCGATGTCTCTCAGCTACTGCCTTTCTGACTGTTTTCCTGACAGCCTGCCTGTCACCTTCACATCTCCGTTGCTCCCTCCTGTAATCAACTTGTCTCTGTAGGTCAGTCTGATCATCCATTCGCCAGTCTGTCTTTCTGTCCTCATGTTCGACGATGCATTCAATTGTTTAAGCCAAACTGGATGTGCCAAAAGCGGCAAATCTCCAACAGGAGAAAGCTGGAGGACGCTGACTTTTGCGAGGCTGTCTGCGAATGTGACAGGGAGCTGCATCTCAGAAACCTGGCACAGAAAGAGATCGAGACACTTGTCCAAACAGGTGACATCTAGGCACAGAACACACTTTTATAAAATATGCAGGATATTTCATAAGGAAAGGTGGAGGTGTATGTATGAGGCATTTTATATTTCAGAAATTGCTGCTAGCGGGGGATATAAAGGCTAATCATGCACAGTGCTAAGTGTCATGTCCTTGTGGTCCTCTTTAATGATTTCTACTGAATTTTGCTGCTCTCTTTTCTCTCTCTCTCTCTCTCTCTCTATCATTCAGTTCCAAGACAATCTGTATCATAGGCAAAGAGATGTCAACTTTCTGCCACGTTTGAGTACAGGCAAAGTGGCGGCTCTGCAGAAATTTCACCCTGCGCTAAAGTGGAGGGAGAGATGATAGAGACAGGCTCTGATCAAACACTCTCTCCCCAGGGAACAACTAATGCCTTCACAGGGCGAAACACACACACACACACACACACTGCCACCACACCCCCGTCCCTCTGAACAGCCCCTCTGATAACCAGCGACGGAGGGGATAAAACAGGAGACGCTTAACACACAACAGTCCTTACAAATCAACCCGACAGAATTTAAACAAGCTAAATACACACGAACACAGCAGATTTGATCTGCCATAATGCACTTTGGAGCTAGGGAAGGACAAATCCATTTACAACTACACATTTTATCCTTTAATTTGATCAACGGTTTTGTTTAAAGAATACATTGTATGTGACAGAATAATTGCCTAAATAGGCTGAACACTACATTAGTCAATAGATCTAACAAGAAGAGAATTAATGCTCTATGTTAAGGGCATATAAATGTGCCATTTGTGTCAGAGCTACCAGTGGCTATGCAAATCATCAACACTACATTTTACAGAATGAATTTACGAACATTTGTAGGCTTTCGACGTTTAACAGAGCACCGAAAACAAATGGAAAAGGAAAAACATCTATAGTCAGCACACCCTCGTAAACCGACATTACAGCACTCCACTAAATATTTTATGAGAATTAGAAATAGAAAGACCGATTGTTGGAGCTAGAAAACCTCAGACCTCAGAGCTAGGTGTCTGATCTGAAGCTCTTGAGTTCTGCAGATCTTTATTAGAATAAATCTCAGGCATAAAACACAATGTACAGTCATGACATGCATGTAACCTTCCCCCAACTGTTGCATCATCTAGTTTGTTAACGTCTTGATATATTCAGTTTGTCTTTAACAATTTCAAGACCGCAACACCCTACAAGCTGAAAGGCCAGCTAGTCGTAACAAAGAACTCAAACCAGAACCAGGCATGATTTTGGATGGCAGAAGAGAAAAGGAGAGGAGGGGGGAGGGGGTGTTTCTTGGTGGATTGTAATAGGCCAAAGGCTAATGGCTGGTATCAACGCTGAGTTCCGCAGCTGGAGACATGGGAATCTAATCTAAGCTGACAGGAGTACATGAGCATCAGTGAGAGATCAATATGCGACCTCTTGGCATGCCTGAGGCCAGCAAGAGCCACCACGTTCCTTCGCTATTTCGCTTAGGGGCTCGCCACTAGATCCCATTCGTAGCTTATCACTGTTCTCCAGTCAGCTGGAGCGTCCTCCCCTGCCTCCACACTTTAAATAGCTGCTCTTGTGCTCTGTTCCTCTGCTGTGCAAATGCAACATGTCATGTCTGTAAATATGGGCAGTGTGCAAATTAGGCATAGCTTTCCTATCGACAGGAGACAAACTTTCTGTCTCTGATCTCATAAATAGATCTAAATGGATTAATGTCTCATAATCAAATGTAAATTTCTGTTGCCACCAGGAGATATTCAGTATGCATGAATAAATTACGTTTTTCTTTTCTTTTTCTGTAATTCTTTTCTGTTTTTGGGTGTGGAAATCGAATGCAGCATTGTTTACCACATTACTGAGTAGGAAAGGCCTTGCATGAATTTCATGCTTATTTCTGTCTCTCTGTCTATCTGTGTGGCAGCCACTCTATAACTTTATCATTCTGTTTTATGTTATTGCGCTGAGTGACATTGCAACGTTTGTGAAAAAAAATGTCTTGGCTATATTTGTTATCACTGCCTTTGCCTCCCGTCAGTAGTGCTCTGCAGGTAGCACCTGACATATTACACTCGCCTGCTATATTCAGCTCACTGAGGCTTAAGGCTAAAACGCCACAAGTTTTCATCATGCATTAAATAATTGAACCACATTTAGTCATTGTGAGTGTAGGTTTTTCCTTCACCTTTTATTAATAATTGTACCTGTCCCTCAAACCTGAAGGCTTTTTAAAGGATTTTTTATGTAGGTATGTATTTTTTCTGTGTTAGCCTTTTTAGTTAAACATTTTAGAATAAGCCTATTGCAAGAGACTATAAACTATTGAATGACCAAATATGTGTCAGGCGAGGACAGGTGAGGCGGAGACGAACGCAGGTACGTGGGAGAACAGCAAGGCTTTATTTAAATTAGGCAAAGGTACAAAATCGAGAGTCAAAGAGGAGAGTCAAAAAACAGACTTAACAGCGAGTGAGAATGAAGAGGTGGTTTTCTATACATAGGCAGTGATGCAGGACAGGTGTTACTGATTAATATGAGGGCAAACTTGAACAGAAAAATACGGAAGGGACAGGGGAGGTGGGCATGGCCTGGCGCTGGGGATTCTGGGAATCGAAGTTCCAGGGGAGCGGGGCGGACGTGACATTACTACCCCCCACCTCTGAAGGGTCCGAGCAGGGAGCGGGGCGCGACCGGCCGGGAGGACGACCCCGGGGACAAGGGGCTGGCTTGTTGGGGTGGTTATAGTGGAAGTCCAAGACCAGCCCCAGGTCGAGGATGTCTTTGGCTGACACCCAACTACTCTCTTTGGGGCCGTACCCCTCCAAGGCAACTAGGTACTGCAACTGGCCCCCTCGCTGTCTCGAGTCCAGCAGCCTGCGAGCCGAGTAGGCCGGTGTCACTTGAAAGTCCATAGGAGGGGGCGGGTTCTCCCCCGAAACCTCCTCACTGAGCGGATCTGGGCAGAAGGGTTTTAGCAGGGAGACATGGAAGGAGGGTGAGATATGATACTGTGAAGGGCGCTGCAGTTTGTATGTTACATCATTAATCATGCTCAGGATCTTAAAGGGGCCGATATATCGGGGATTTAACTTAGGGCACCCCTCTTGAAATCTCAAATTCTTGGTAGAAAGCCAAACACGGTCACCTAGCTGGTACAAGGGTGTGTCCCCCCTTACGGTCGTCTGCCTGGTCCTTCTGTCGCTGCACCACGTCTTCCAGCCTCTGGTGGGTGGCCTCCCAGACCTGTTCACTCCTCCTTATCCAGTCATCCATGGCAGGAACCTCCGTGGGTGATGGATCCCATGGTACGATTGGGGGTTGGTACCCCAACATGCACTGGAAGGGGGTTAGTCCAGTGGAGGAGTGAATGAGGGAGTTCTGGGCGATCTCTGCCCAGGGTAAGTACCGGGATCACTCCCTTTGTTGGTCTCGGCAGAAGATGTGCAGAAACTTCCCCAGTTCTTGATTCACCCTCTCATATTGCCCATTGGACTGGGGATGGTACCCCGAGGTCAGGCTGACATTGACACCTAATTTCTCCATGAAGTTCCTCCAGACCCGGGAGGTAAATTAGGGCCCACGGTCAGAGACGATGTCCTCGGGTATGCCATATAGGCATACATCCTGCTGGAACAACAGTTCCGCTGTCTCTAAGGCAGAGGGGGAGGCACGAGAGAGAAACAAACCTCATTGCCTTGGAGAATCTGTCGACCACCGTGAGAATGGTGGTCTGACCTCCCGAGGCCGGTAGGTTGGTAACAAAGTCTACCACGATGTGAGACCAGGGGCGCTCCGGTACTAGTAGGGGGTGCAGCCTCCCTTGGGGGTCTTGGACTGCGCACATTGGGGACAAAAAGTGATGAATTGGTGCACGTCGCGGGCCGTACTTCCCCACCAATTAGTCAGGAGTCGGTGAGTCCCTCTCTCCCCCGGGTGTCCTGACGTGAGGGATGAGTGAGCCCAAGCGACCAGCCGATCTTGCAAAGCGGAGGGTACATAGGTTCTCTCTGGCAGGCAGTTTTCTGGTGCAGGGGACCTCCGGGAAGCTTTGCGGATCTCGTTATTGATTACCAATCGGATGGCGTTGACTACGCATGACGGTGGAAGGATGGGTTTTTGAGGAGCAGTTTCCTGGGTACAATCTAGACCTTGCGGGACAAGGCGTCCGCTTTGGTGTTTTTACTACCTGGGCGATATGTGATGGAGAAGTTGAAGCGACTGAAAAACAGGGACCAGCCTGCCTGACGTGGGTTTAAGCACTTGGCCGCCTTAAGGTACTTGAGGTTTTTATGGTTTTTATGATAGGACCGCTCCTACCCCAACTTCTGAGGCATCCACCTCAATGACAAAGGGCCGGCGCGGATCTGGGTGTTTAAAGATGGGGGCTGAGAAGGCCTGCTTAAGGGATCGGAAAGCTCTGCCCGGCTTGCTCGGTCCAGCTCAGAGTGTGTGGCTTTCCCTTCAGGAGAGAGGTAAGGGGTGATGCCAGGCTGTTAAATCCCCTAATGAAGCACCTATAAAAATGAGCAAACCTCAAGAAGCATTGTAGGGATTTTATGTTAGTGGGCTGGGGCCAATCTAGCACTGCCTCTACCTTCCCCTCAGCAGATCACACTCTGCTTGTGGAATTCACATTTCTCGGCTTTTATGTGCAAACGATTTTCTAGAAGCGTCTTTATTAACCTTCTAACATGCCTGACGTGTTGGCTTGGGGAATAGATTAAAATATCATCGATATAAGCAACAACGAAATGGTCCAACATCTGCCGCAATATGCCATTAACAAACGACTGGAAGATCGACGGGGCATTGGCTATGCCATACGGCATAACTAGGTACTCGTAGTGGCCGGAGTACTGAACGCGGTCTTCCACTCATCCCCCTCCCTGATCTAGACTAAGTTATACTCACTTCAAAGGTCTAACTTAGTGAAATACTGTGTGTCTCTTAACTACTCTAGGGCTGATGGTACTAACGAGAGTGGATAGGGGTATTTTACCGTGATGCTATTTAGACCCTGATAGTCAATGCACGGGCGCAGGGCCCCCCCACCTTTCTTCTTGACAAAAAAGAACCCTGCAGCAGCAGGGGACTTGGAGGGTCTGATAAAAACTTGTGCTAGAGCTTCTGAAATATACTCCTCCATAGCCCTAGTTTCTAGGGGAGACAGCGGGTAAGGTCAGGACTTAGGAGGAACCAGGTCCTCCACTAGCTCTATAACTAACTAGTCTAGGTTAGAGGTGTGCATCGAACTGGGATAAAACATAAAAGTCGTGGGAGCAGGCGGTTTTTACTTTCATGCGGGAGGGCAGATATGAAGCTCGAGGAACAAGGAGTGATAGTACATTTCCAATAACGTTCACTAAAACTCTATTAAAACTCTTAACTACAATGGACACAAATCGGGTACCTCGGATTTGCATTCGCATTAAGCTCATTTTACATCAGAACCGACGCTGCATGTGCGAAATGCCGCGCTGCTTGCGTGCGTCAAGCACAAGAGGGCGTGGAGCATTAATTTCTGTTTTTATTTACTGGTTTAGTATAATGTGCTAGATGTCATTCTCACAACACCGTGCATGAGGGTGTTTTTATTTAATAGTAACTGATTGCTTTTATACTTTTTATCTCAGTGCAAACTGTGATGTGACTAATAAATCTAAATTCGCTGGTCCTGCGCACCCTTTTTTCAGTGTCAGCTGTGCCAAATACAGTTAGGGCATTAACCATGACAAGGCATGCTTACCTGGTATAGGTCTATTTCTCCATATGAACAAAGTAACATGAGATTAAATACAGACATGATTTCCTAGAGCCGCACATTTTCCT
>JAOUQW010000042.1:22020481-22033477 GCA_028565825.1 Olivaichthys viedmensis | reverse complement strand
AAATAGACAGTGTGATTTATCAGCTTTTCATTGGTCATTTAGATGTCAACTGCTATGGGTAGATATAGGTTTTTGCCTACATTCCATATATGGAAAAAAGTAAAAACCGCGAAAAGTGGAGATATGTGTTTTTCATCGGACAACGACGATATGGATTTGCCTTCACTATGCCTATCTGCCTGTTCTCTGACCTATGCTTTGTATAATGACGATGATTCATGGATTTGCCCTCACAATAAACCCAATGAGATTACGCACTTGAGTCCTGCCTCCTCATCTGTGCAGTGCACGTTACACCTGAGCTCCTTTTACATGCCTGTCCACTTGTTGCTGCATTGTACTGCAGGTGTATGCCTTGTTAGAAACCAGCATGTAGGCTATTGGATAAAATGTAATGATTTATTAATAATAATGTAATTTATGATAACTACAGCCACTAAACTCCAGGCCTTTTAAATGTTTAACATGGCGTGGATTTTCTTTTTTTGTAGAAGATTAAAGTTCTTTCTTTTTTCTTGTTTAACTACTTAACTGCAGTAATACTGTATATCAATACACACTAATGGAGGATACACTGATACAGATCGATACATTGTTACACCTCTATTACAGCATGCGCACAGTCAGCACTTGGGCTAAAAGCAAACATGATTCATTGTTCTCAGTTAATTGTAATGGGGTTCTCTGCTGATGAGTGCCTGAGAGCCTTGGAAAATGATTTTCTAAATTAGTGCATTGTCTTAAACATTTTCACTTCCTGCAGCTTGCTGTTGCACAAAATAATACAGTGCTCTTTTTCACTTTTGCAGATGCTGAACATACAGTCCCAAGCCGAGAATGAGTAAATCAAACACTACACTTACATTACATTCCCAAATACTGCTTATATACAAAGCATGTAACATTTATGTTTTTTTACACAATATTCTATTGTAGGATAGACTATTTCCCTGAGCTCTAACTAGAGGATAACCAGAATTTCGGTTTTAAGGCGAACAGAGTTGCGTTATTTCGCTATTCATCCGAGAGGCTTTATCAGTTATATTAAATGGTGGGGAAGTCCCTAGCATTTAAACCACTGTGAGTGATTCACACCTATAGCATCCTGATACTCGTTAAAGTCATTAAGACTCGTTGCCTTGACTTACTACAACTCGACAGTGCACGCAACCACACCAATCCAGTAACAAGTCAACTTGTCAGTTTGACAACCAGGATGATATCTAAAGATACCACTGTCACTGTGGGGAACATCTCTTTATAGCATCATATGCAGAACTGACATAAAACCTTTTTCAAATTCAGAACAAAAATAATATTGTGAATCTCATAGCCATAAAATTCTCTCAGTGTATACTGTGCCACATGACCAATTAACCACAGCTCAAAACAACCATCCAAGGGCATGGGGTCCTCACACAGACCTGAACTGATTATATAAAAACAAAATCCTTGTTATTTCTTACGTCTTCCCAGCCACTCCCGGATGTGTAGGAGATGACATCCAGAAAGGGGTTGGCCAGGTAGCCCTCATTACTGAAAGAGTAGTCCCTCCCACCCAGGGTGATGTTACTGAAATATCTGCAAATGAGAAATGGAGGGAAGAAGAGAGAAGGAAATGAGAAACGGACAGGTAGGAGAGATTTGCACTTACACCGTCTTCAGCACATATTCTAATTCAGAGCGGCTTTGCAATCTAACAGGTGACATTTTCTATAATTGCCTCAAATTAATCTTTTCATACAAATCCAACATTTTTCAGTCTAATCTTCAGTATTCTGTCTGATCTGAATTTGTGCATTCTGAAGCTTTCTGAAACACTTTTTACACTTCATAATTGCTCTTTACCATTACCTGTATTTAAAAATACATTATATGCATCGGTATGTCCAACTCCATCTTGGAATCATAAGAAATCATACAGCAGCACAAAGAAAGCAGTTGGATTAGATTCACCCTTTTCTTTAATCATAAGCTTTATTTCATCACCTGAACAATTTTACTCTTCCACCTCTGTGACCTGTATGAAAGTCGGTGTATGCTGCTCTCTTCGCCGTGGTCTCTTTCACTAGGGAGAAGAGAGGGCATAAGGGGCCCAGGGACATCCTATGTTCACTCTAATTACTAGATACGTCATACACGCCCTTTTTATAACTGCAACAAAACACATAAAATATTAAAAAGTAACCTGGAGCTAAACGAGAGGATCTTTGAATGCAGTGCCTAGGGATAGTGTAGGCAAAGGAAGTGATTTGCCTACTAAAGGAAAGTTCTAATAGTATAACACTTTACAATCACTCAGTTCAGACTGTTTATATGTGATTAGCGAGAGCTATGCTCAGATTGATTTGGATTACAGGCACAAATTCCATCAGTCAGCATACCTTTCATTCATTGTTAGCCAAATTTGCATTTTTGGCTCAATTTTAACTTACACATACACCTTACTGTTCCAGGCTCAATGTCCAGTTCTGATTATCGGTACGTTACAGAGCTCTCACTTACTTCATTCTCCCGCGAATCCTCTGTGTCCTGTTGCCATCTGTCTGGCAGTTGGTGACAAAGTGAGGCCCGCCAGTAGCGCCATAGTCCTTGCGCAGAGCCACGGCTCCGTGCGTGAGGACGGAAACGCCCCGGGCGATCCGTCTGCGAGCTTCATCTCTCCAGCCCTGAGGCCTCACAGCGAAAAGGCGGCTAGGCAGGCCACTCACACCCAGCTCAGACAGTGCCGGACCTACAGCGAACCACATGTGAGATGCCCCAGCCTGTCCAGCGGCCCATGCCGCATGAAACACCTGCTCAGCCTCCTCCTGAGAGCAGTAGAGCAGACGCACCTGGGGAAAGGGGAAAAAGAGAGAGCATAATGGAAAGAGAGAGAGACCAGAGAGGTCACAACACAGAGATACAGAAAGAATACAGACACAAAGAGGAGTGAGCAAGATATAATTTGGGGGAGAATACAAGAGGAGAGGAGAAAGTGATCATTTGGGAGGAGAATACAAGAGGAGATGAGCATCGTTGGGTGACAATATTATGCATACATGTCTCATAGCTCTGGAGAAGGCGAATAATTATGATCATAAAAAGGTTAGTGGCACATGCCGTGGGGAATTGTGCCGTGGGGAATGGTGCCGGGGGGTCAAAATGGGCCCAGTGGGGAATAAGAGAAACATGACGTTATTTTACTGACATAATTTCAAAGCACAACAGTTTAATCCATTAGCAGGATTCCTTTTGCTCTTACAGATTTATTTTGCTTTCATATGAAAATAGTTGTGCACCCAAATTTATCCTGTTTGCACACAGACTTGCTTTGTTCAAACACAAAAACTATACGCGACACTCAACATTACACTGCTCTCACATGTCAACCAATCAGTTATGGGTTTCAACCAATAAGTTACTACTCCCCTACATTCTCATTGGTAGGCGAAAGAGAAAAGAAGCCCCTCCCACTCCTACGCATATCAGTGACGCCAGGAAGTTATAAGCAAGACCAAATCCCTATTGAACCATTCAATGTACGTGTTGTTACTTGGAGTTCTCAACATTGATATCATGGAAATGTGATTAAAACAGGTTTCAATATATATTGTTTCTTTCCTAAGGACTTAATTTAACTAACTACAATTGGGAGGCCAGACCTTGAGTTTTCAGTTTGTTTGTCAGTTTTGGCATCTGTATTACATCCTCATCATTATTATTATCACCATTATGCCATGCTATGATTTACCTTTCCATCAAATTATAGTACCAGAGCCACGCTTGCCGCTTACATAAACTCTCTTGATGCCCCCTCCAAAGTAACCCCTGAATGTAACCAGTATTACAGGATCTGCACACATTTACCTTTTTATTGGCAGACATTAATGAGCTATGTATCACATGCAAGGGGTAAAAAATAAATATTTTGGGGGTTTTTTGTTAGAAAAATACCTTTGTTCAATTAACGACGCTACTGTGCAGCTTTCTGTGAGGCAGATAGCATCTAGATAGCTGTCACGCTTTGAAGACGGGTTACGGACACAAGCGCGAAGCCATTTTCAAACATTTATTTAACACTTTCAAATTCAAACTACAATGCACACGAAACACACAGACACAACATGACATTAACAATCAAAGACAAACTGGACCGGGACACGAGGGCTTGAAATACAATTACTAAGCACACAGACGAACGAGACACAGTTGACATGGCGACTGCCACCCGCGGCGGCGTGCACGTGACAATAGTGTAGCAACATCCAAGTGTTGATTAGGACAATCCCAGCAGAGATGTAATTACAGATGTTACACAAATAAAATACCTTGAATACTTTATCGCCCCGTTCCAATATGTGAAGATCAATCTAATAAAAATGTTGAGGATTCTAGCTAGCTAATAGATTTGTCAGCCATTAAATAGTATAAATAGTATACAATAGCATAGTATTGTCGAAACATTTAAAGGATAGCTAATTTCCTAATTCAGGAGCATGTCATAATATCTGGGTTGTTTAATATCTTGAGTTAATGTGGCTTGGTGTCAAATCAACCAAAAGCAGATTAAAACTTGCAAAGTACCGAATAAGCTTTCTAATAATATTAGACGGTTGTTCCTCACTGTTCCTATATTAAAATACCTGGGAGAGTTTGGTAGCAAAGTTGCAGGCAAGGTTTTCACCCAATGTGTAAGTTCTGATACAAGTGACTACAGCTTGCACAACTAATAGCATTACACCATGTCACGCGCGGAACATAGTGTGGCGGTTGCCATGGCGACGGCCGCCACGCGTTTATGTTTATTTGTCCCTGTCATGTGAGTTACGTTAAATGTTCCCAGCTGTTCCTCGTCTGTCTCCCTGTGATTCGAACTGTTTGAATGCCCGCTTATTTCCGTCCTGTGTTGTCTTCCGATGTGTGTGTGTTTGTGTGTTAACACGCCTGTCGTGGCGTGTCTTGTTTTTATAGCAACCCGTTAATGTTTCAAATAAAGATGTTAAAAGTTCTGAGAGGCTTCGCGCTTGTGTCCTGTCCTCGCCGCTACGCCACCGTGACACACCAAAGTGGGAGTGTTCAGTGTATCAAGATCTCCAAAAATTAAAGATTTTCAAAGTGACAATTAATAAGACTATTCCTACGTTTTAATGGGGTTGTGTTCAGGGCTGTGTTAAGCCAATGGTCTATCAGAGCTACAGCCCTGCGCAACCTGGTATCATGAAAATGTATATTTATTATACAAAAAAGCCATTATACATTAGTAGCAGTTTTACAAGTTTCTAAATAGAAACTGCAGGTATTTTGCGATCATGAAAAGAACAAGGTTCAGCCACCATAAATAAATGTGGGAAGACAAAATTGTTTTCTATAGTGCTTGATCTAGCGCACTAGATAGTGTACTGCATGCCTAATAGAACAGCATTTGAGATTCAGCCACAGGAACAGCACGACTCTAATCAGTGACTATTGGAAATTAAGTACTTACATGAAGTATCACTTTTAGGACGCATCCTTTACTCGTTCTCGCAAGCCTGCCCTTTCTGATTCTTGCAAAATCTGCACTGCGGTCAGCAACGCGGGTGTGTATTGTCTACTTTATTAAAACATATTTAATAGAAAATATAAGATGGTGCATTCTTGTTCTGGAGTAAACAGCTACATATCAATAGTCATAGCTTTAAAATATTGTTTGCTGTTTACTGTATAAATGATCAATGAACGACCGTGTGAATAGTGTGAATAGAAACAAAAAACTGATAGGCTTGGGTAGTTCTGCCTAGCGACATGTATGTAGCAACCAGGAGTCAAGTTCCTATGCGGCTCGCTTTTTTATTTTTATTTATTTTTATTAAAATTTTTTCAGACAGTGCTAGGAAATGCGATGTTCAGGGTAAAGAGAGTTTTACTAAACTGGAAACATAAGTTGTAAAAAGGAGAAACACAAAGGTCAAGCACTACAGAAAGATATTTTGTCTTCCTGTTTATTGATAGAGGCAGAGCCTTGTTCTATTCATAGTTGTAAAATACCTACAATTTTCATTTATAAACTCGTAAAACTGCTACGAATGTATAATGGCTTTTTCGTATAATAAATACGAATTATTTAATGATAACAGATTGCCCAGGGCCATGACCTTCAGGGGGCCCATAGCCTAGGAACATAACATAAGGTATAATCAACAGGAAACAAAATAATTAAGTAAAAGACAATAAAACAGGTTTATCTTGAATTGTAAACGTTGTCTTACATACTCTACTACATTAGTAATCATACACAAAACTTTCAACCTCTCAGCAAACTGCTAGTTAGACTTTGGGACAATAAATGATCAAAAGGAGCAGAAAGAGCCAGTTGAAAGAGTGATCGCTGAACAAGACGTTGAACTTTAGGAAATTGAACTGTCCAGCATGTCACAGGCACCCATGGCCACAGAATAATAAAAAAAGGGAGACCACTTTCTGTTAATGATGAGGAAGCTCATATATTCATCAGCCCCTGGCCATGCGTTGGCTTAATTCAGCCCTGGTCATGTTCACTATGTTCACAAGAAAGAATTTGTGACTCATATCTCAAGGAAAATGTTGATATTTCCGACCATTATGTCTCTTTTCCACTGCCTTTACACTTTTACACTTTAGTGAGCTAAATCATTAGCCTCAATCATTAGCTATCTGATGCTCTTTGTCCGTATTTCCCACTTCCCTAGTGTTCTTATGACCACTTGAACAGTGAGCACAGTGTTTTCCTTCCCATGTCAAAAACACAAATTAAAGAGCTCCATTTGAAAGCACCATAAGTTACGTTGTAACAATTGTTTCATCCAACTGTCTCACGCCAAACCATTTTAGGATTAGCCTGTTTATTCTCTGGTTTTCTGCAACAATTTTGTTGGTAAAACCCCATAACCCATTTTAATTTGGTGACGACTTTTGGCAGAGCCATTGCACTTAAAATTCTTAAGTGAATAGAAGAAAATTTGAGTGCAAAACCGAAAAAAGGTTGTCCGAACGAGCATAATGAATTTGAGTGACCGTGCACTCTTTCCAAATGCACAAACTCCAAACCTGCGTGAAAGCACCATCATTTTGAGTGTGCACATACAATTTTGTATGTGAGCAAAGTAAATCTGTGTGTGACGGGAATAGATTTTAGTGTGGACATGTATTTTTGTTTTAGAGCAAAAGCATGAAAGAAGAAGGTATCATGCTCATGAATTAGGCTATTCTGTGCTCGACTTCTGGCAGTAAATTAACGCCATGGAAAGAGATTAGGAGGGGAAAAATATAAAGATTATGAGGGGAAGATGAAAAACAGGAGGAGAAATTGAGACCGGGACTAAGGCTTTGGACTGTTAATCTTTTATTGGGTTTGAAGTTATAAGGCCTAAGTGAAATAGCCATGCACAGTCCCTTGCAAACACAGAGAAAGAAAGTCTACTTTGTGGACTCATTTGTGTACCTGTGTGTCAGTGTAAAGTGTGTTCATACGTATATACACTTATATGTAAATGTATTCGATTTTTGGATGTGTGCATTTGAAACATTGTGCCTTGTAAATTCCTCAACATTAGTGTGAGTGTTTGTACGTGCATGCAGGTGTTTACTGGATGTGTGTCTGTGTGTGTGTGTGTGTGTGTGTGCGTGTGTGCTTGTGTATGTGTGTAAAGTAAAAATTCATGTGTGTGTTTGTGTGCATTTGTGAGTTCAGGATTTGTGAGTGTGGGACACACATGGCTGTAATTGAGCAGGACCACTGGCTGCTCCTGTCTGCCAAAGGGACCGGCAGGTCTGGCTGAGGCTAATGCACAAGGCATCGGGCTGCAGAGCCACTAGCTCAGAGCTATATTAACACTGACACCAGTGTACCGGGACCCACACAGTACAATAACAACCCTCTGAACATACCTTTTCTGCCACAAACACACACACACAATTGCAACCCATAGCCACTATTGCCCACAAATACGCAGAAAAAAAAAGTTGAAAGGGAGGGAATAAGAGAGGGAGGGGAGTGCACTCAGAAAGGACACAGAGAGGTCAGAAAGGGAAATGGTAAAACTAGGAAGCATGGCGGATGGAAATGAATCGCGATGAAGGATGAAGAAGAATAGGAATTAGAGAGACTGGGAATCAGAGAATGGGAGAAGTGCAGCAGAGATGCAGGGTCAAAAGGAGACACAATGGGAAATGAGACAATGTAAAAGAGAAATAGAGAAAGACAGGCACTGTAGAAAAGAAATGGAGCAAAGTAGAAAAGAGATGAATAGACACACAGATCAATGACATAGTAACGTTATAAGGAGGGGGAGTGAATTAGCTGCTGAGTGAGTGAGTGAGTGAGTGAGTAATAGAAGGAAACGTCTCCCGTCCTTCCATACCTGCGCCTCGTTCTCCTTCAGCAGTCTGCGTGTGCGAACTCCGCCGGGATCATCGGTTAAATTCAGCATCACCACACTCTTCTTCTCCCATCCAATGAAGGAGCCATCTGTCAAACCCTCAACCACAGACAGGAAGTCCTGGTAGCCATGGTGACGCGTGGACACCACCGAAAAGGCTGTCCAATCATACTCCTCGAGCACCTCGAAGATTACGTCCAATTGGAGAACGGTGGAGGTGCTGAACTGCAGGAAGATAGAGCCGCTCTCCTGCACAATGATTAAAGGGAAAAATAACCACATTTCCCAAACCTCAACTCTATTCATTCCCTCTACAAGGCATCATGAGGACTGAATTTCTTACCAAGTGTTTCTTACATAACAGCAACTACAATTAACTCCAGGGTGATAGAGCCTCTAGCAGAGTAATTAAGGGGGAAAACTACATTTCCCATGACTCTGGTCTCTTCATTTTCAGTTTGCATTATCATGGAAATTGAATTTCTCATGAAGTGTTTCTGAAATAGGCAGCCACTGCGGCAACCAGAGGCGGCGATGGGGGGAATGTAGCTGCGAATGGGTTTCGAATGGCTGCTGGCGCAAATCACCCACAGATTTAAATATCATTTGGGGAGACGCACAGGGTCCGTGTTAAAGAAACCTTGCAGTTTCAAAGCACCTGCTATATCTCCAGAGTAAATAGCTTTAAAATAGATAATTGTACACACAAAAGTTTCTGTCTTTTGATTTTTTTGTTCCAAGATGAGCAAGGACATGTGTTGCACCTCTTGTCTGCTGTGGCAGCTCAAGCTCCAAATCAAAGCTACGTACTAAAACCACTACTAATACTTTATTGAAGCAACATCGGAACAACAAGAGAAAAAATGCCAGTTCCTCCCATAGACATTAGCCCAGATCACTCCCCTAGACACTCCCCTAGACACTCCCCTAGAAGACAACTGTAGCTCTACCTGTGTCCATTCACATGCTGTAGGCAATATCGCTAACAAACAATATCTGAGAATACAGCGCAACAGCTCATGGACCAACTAATAAGCTCCAGAGCTCATTAACCTTGCTTGCCGTAAGGGGAGAGATGTTTTTGAGATGTTTACTTGGCAAGTCTTACATTGCTTTTCTCTTGTCTAGCACCTGGAAAAGACAACAGCCATCAAATATCAGCAACAGCAAGTGTTTGACGGCTGAAGATGCCTGCGCTTAGAGATCCTTTTAAATTTTTTATTGCCTCTAAAAAATCTGTTGGACTGCCTCCATATTCTACAACAGGTGCAAAATAGACCAAATAGACCTGGTTACATCAGACATTCAAATATTAAAGCAAATAAGGTTCACCTAGACAGCCATCTACATTGGTAGATTGTAGTCAATTTGCCAGATGACTTCAATTTACAATAACTTCATTCAAGCCTATGGATGAACTGACCCTATCATTTTATCTTGCTGCGAGCACAGTCTCAGCCATTAGATGAGCAATGACCCTCCTCATACCTGTGGCACTCGGCCCAGTCCTGCTCCCCCTCCCACAGCCACAATGGGGAGGCCAGTTTGTGCCGAGACGAATTCCAGCATGGGGGCCAGCGGGCTCGAGGCCAGCTGAAGAGGTCTCTCGTCCTCATACACCAGCCCCTGCAAGGGCCTGGACGCCAGCAGGTCACACAACTGGGACAGCAGGCTCCTGGGACTGCTGTCATTCACCTGCAAACAATTTACTTTAGACTGGTGTTCACGATTAGATTCACTTCATATGCACTTTTGTGTTAACACTGGAATTTGGAGCCACTGTATCCAATACACCATATTAAAATGCCATTGTCCCTTTCAACTTCAGATTCTCATTTCACCTTAGTAAACAAACTGCTACTTCGTTTACATTCACGTTCAATTTCGGTTTAGGCCGAACTCCTAATTAGACTCAGATTGCAGTTCTGTTGACATCAGATAAAACTGAACATAATGTCTTTCTCAGTTTCCAGCCTACCTGAAGCCAGATGACATTAGCAGAGCCCCACTGTGTGACAACGCTCTCTCCGAAGCTGCTGTGCACTCGTCCGAAGCCCGGATACAGGACCCTGCCTCCGGCCGCTGCCACTCCCGCCTCCTCCTGAGCCACGGAGCCCGCGTGGATCACCGCAATGTTGAAGTGCATCGATGCCACCGGGTCTCGCTCCCGCTCTCTGGGGCGGAGCAAGAGGTGAGGGGAGGAGACGACTGGCCCCACCCATTCCACCAGGGCCAACAGGAGAGGGAGGGCAGGTACTGTGACCATGGCAACAGACAAGGAGGCCAAGGGAGGCGGAGCAGCAGGGGGCGCAAACAGAGAATGCCTAAGAATGAAAGTGAGAGAAAGACAGAGTGAAAGAGAAATAGAGCAAAATGAGAAAAGCGGTGATTAGAATCAAATCTAGCCACAGGGTAATGTGAGTGATAGCTGACAAGGGGTTGGTCAAGAAATACAAGTGCCAGAAAGACTGAGTGTGAGGAGAAAGACAAAGGCAAAGAGAGGTGGCATAAGAGTGAGCGGGAGAAAGATAGGAAAGGAGAAACAAGAAAAGAACAAAAGAAATAGACTTTATTTAGGCCACTGGCTGAAATAGAGCAATACTGAGAAGAAAATAGAAACAGTGAAAGAGACCGTAATTGATCGACAGATATGGCAGTTCTGGAAGGAACAGTGTGCGTGTGTGTGTGTGTGTGTGTGTGTTTGTGTGTCTGCGCATGTGATAGATGAAGATTACACCGTGGTTATTA
The DNA here is from genome assembly GCA_028565825.1 of Olivaichthys viedmensis. Taxonomy (NCBI): domain Eukaryota; kingdom Metazoa; phylum Chordata; class Actinopteri; order Siluriformes; family Diplomystidae; genus Olivaichthys; species Olivaichthys viedmensis. The sequence continues at coordinate 22,022,351 of JAOUQW010000042.1, read as the reverse complement.
CAGCAAATGAATAATACGAATTAAAATCCTTTGCCTCATACATATATATAGGCACACACACATACAATGACATACCAACACACCACACAAAATTATTTATTGAGAGAAATGAGAGTTAATATTGTAGACACACATTCTCATACACAAAATGCACATACATACGCACACTCAAATGCTGACACAATCTCACAAATCATTTTCAATTTACATTCTGTGCCACCCCTGCTCCCCTTCTCGAATTCAGCCTCCCTTTCACACTCTTTCTCTCCTGCTAACTGTTTCTCATGACTTCGGGTGTTAATACAATTGCACAGAATCACTTGGCTCGACGAAATAATATTCCCTTACTTTCTCTCAAAAGAAAAATTTAAATGCTTTTTGTTGGTAAAAGTTAAGTATAGTACTAATGTTTAAGATGAGCGAAAAGAGGAGAGAAGAAGGAGGAGAGGAAATGGCAAGAGCAGAAAAGGGGAAAGGGGAGCAGAGGAATGAAATACTGAGAGAGAGAGAGAGAGAGAGAGAGAGAGAAAGAGAAACATTGATTACCAGGATGTGCGAACGTGTGTGGCATAGACAAACAAGCTGGCAATCCTACGTATTTTGTGTGAGCATATGTGACTGACAACGTGAGACATGGGTTGGGTTAACGACACACACTAAAATCTTGGTATAGGCTCCTATAAATCAACTGTAGAGCTACAATTTCACTCTTGGTTCCACTTTAGAATAGCATTGATGCATTGTACACTGAGAATAAATACACATAAATGTACAATGATCAGAAATATATAGTACACCTACTTCACTATACTGACAAAGTGCCCTATACATTCAGTGACCTCCAATAAAAGAAAATATAGAGAAATCTTTCATTAATGTACTGCCATATGTGTTACCATATCTCCAAAAGGCACATACAGTATGTTGCATGTTAAATGTTTATGTGCACCTGAGCTGGCCATACTGTACCTCTGTACATATATTCAAATTATTATATTCAATTATGTACATAAATTCAAATCACAAACACTTTAGAACAGGCCAAACAGTTCATTTGGTACGCCAATGTTCTGTGAGTAGATTCCCAGAGAAAGATCATTGTGTCATGGTTTTCAGAAGTTTGTTTTCCCATCGGAAGTGTGAAGAGCCAATCAGATGGCAACCTGAAAGATTCTGATGCTTGTGGCCAGCAAAGTGTACAAAAGGTATCAGAAATTCTGTGGGACTTACCCCGTTGCATTGCATAAGTGGTGTGTCATGCATTGTGTCATGCGTTGCGTCAAGCCTCGCGTAAAGACCTCAGTCAATCCACACCAGCTGCGTTTTCGTACGCGCTACTGGCAGGAGAAAGGGCAACAGTGAGCTTCGATTTAAAATCTGTTTTGGCAACTCCAGTATTCGATGATCAGTTATGAGTAGGTGAATTTACATTTCAGACGAGAGATAGATACTAACTGTATGTTGATATTACACTGAGCACATGGGAGAACGAGAATCCTTTTCATACGCTTGTTAAAACGCTTGTTAAAATGGAAGCGTAACTGCCATGTGTGACGCGCGTCAAAAAAACGCTTGAGAAACACGTCCGGTGTGAATTGGCCTTTAGGCAGAGCTTCTACCAGAGCAGTACCTTCTGGATACATTAGCTGGATAACAACTACTGACATCTTGCATACACAAACTCATCACTGGTGATGAACAAATGTCTAGGTTAAATTGTTGCAAATACTGTTATTTCTAGGCTATATCAAACCACTCAGTTTTATAATCATATTTTTCATACTTCATTATGTTCCATGTGATTAGAAGACCCCTCTATATTTCAGGAGATTAGGGCATATATGAAGTTCAAATCTTTTGTTAATTTGTA
>JAOUQW010000042.1:21950496-21963221 GCA_028565825.1 Olivaichthys viedmensis | reverse complement strand
AGTTACCTCTTCCCACTACTCTCATTCACTCAAAACTGCCACGTCTGAATGCTGTTACCTGTATCATTTGTCACTTTACTGCATATGTATGTATGAATGTATATATAAATATACGTACAGAGGTGTACATGTGCAGTAAAGTGACAAATGATACAGGTAACAGCATTAAGACGTGGCAGTTTTGAGTGAATGACAGTAGTGGGAAGAGGTAACTATTTCAGTGTGTATATTTATTGTTTAGTAGTCTGATGGTTTGGGGATAATAGCTATTCTTAAGACTGTTTGTGCGCACCTGGATGCTTCGGAAGTGCTTTCCGGCGGGCAGCAACTGAAACAGAGTGTGTCCTGGGTGCCCTGGGGGTCCTTAATGATTTTCTGGGCTTTGCACGGGCACTGTTTCTTATAAATGTCCTGTAGACATGTACATTTTTTGCCTATAATGAGTTCAGCTAACCTCATCACTCTCTGTACGGATGTTAAGTGATTGAGGTTGTTAAGTGATTGTGATTTTCATTCCCACCACTGTCATGTTGTGTGTTCGTCGGTTGCGCCATTGGACGGATCGCGTGACCATTCTCTCTGATGTCACCTGCGCAGGTGTTTGGAGACAGCCCCACACCCCAAGACAGCGTCTGCTTCTTGGACATACTGAGTGATCCAATTCCTGACAAACATTACAAAAAAAACGAGGTAGACACACAGACACACACACACACACAAACATAGCAGTTCAACGTGCTAGAATCTGTTAAACTGTGGGACAGATCTAAAGGGCAGAGTATTCGTCTACACACACACATACACACACATGCACTCTTATATTACCATCTTTGTGATGTATATTCATTGAATTGTGTAATATTGTAGCTAAAAATGCTACACTTATCCCCAACACCTAACCCTAACCTCAATATCCAAAAGAAAAAAAGCATTTTTCTTCATGATGACCAGCCGAATGTCCACAAGGTTAAATTTGTCATGTTATCCTATTATTACAGGGACATTCGGTCTCCATAAAGAGATAAATACATGGCCACACACACACACACACACTGTACAAATATGGAGTAAATTCTCTACTGGATTGGAGTAATACATTTGTGAACAGTGTTGTGGTACAGGAGTTGCAGGTTTATTGTAGCGTTAGTTAGGACGGTGCAACCAAACCCATGCTAGGGGTGCTCACTCGTCTAATTATTACTGGGAGGCAATGCATCATAGGTAGTCTATGTAATTACTATGGGACCATGAGGCATGAATGCTTATTACAACAGACATGATTAGACAAGAAAAGTACTATCAGCGGAGACACAATCTGACAAAGACGCACTAATAGCACAGAACATGTTCTCTCTAACACATGCACACACGTGTATTGGGTCATGTATGTAACTGATTAACCCACCCAGGACCTGAGCTGTTGGGTGTCAAACAGGACAGGGCGAGGCCCCCTGGTGGATGGTTGGAGAAACAACACAAAGCCTATCATGTGCTCCTACAAGAGAGTTCAATGCAGCTTCGAGGTCTACGGGTTCCAGGGCCGGACAGAAGAGTTCATCCACAGGGTGGGCTTCACACACTACTTAGCTGCACTTTCCAGGATTCATCTGTCTGACATTGTTACTTCATCAGTGATTACAGTGTGTAACAATGTTGTGCTATTTCCTGGTTCCCCATAGAACATTCGTGACGTCCTGCTGGTGGGCCACAGACAGGCAGTGGCATGGATAGATGAGTGGCATGGTCATTATGAAGTTTTATAATGCCTTTATGCAATAACAACTATCATTCTGTTCATTCTGTATCCCATTGACCCGTCTATTTTGATTAATACAATGTATTTTAAATTACCCAATATCTCCCCTTTTACTTCACCTTGTTACTCTTAGGTCAAAATAACCTGAGCATCACCAGTATCTCTGTAATATAAATATGATCTTTAAAATTGGTGGGGTTTTTTTTTTTCAACTTTAAGTAAAAATTGTCAATGGGTCACTTTGACCGTAACAGAACACAAGGGTTAGTAACACTGCTTTTTGTGACAAGCCCTCTGAAATATGAGCACGGCAAAACATTTTACACAGTGTGATATTGCAATTTATTCAGGCATTATACATGCGCTGCGTAGCCTGCATATAAAGTGCTGGTGTGTATTGGCGTGTGCCTGGCTAACGTGGCTCCACGTTTGTGTTGTGGCAGGGATGAGCCTGGAGGAGGTGAGGGAGTTCGAAAAGCAGCTTCAGCAGGAGACGAACAAGAAGATGAAGAGCGACATGAGCGACCCAGGTAACATCTTGACGCAAGAGATCCAGGGGAAGAAAGAGATGATTGAGAGTGACATTGATAGAGAAATGAGGAGAGTGCCTAAGGATAAGGGAGAAGATTCAGAGAAAGGGTAAGATATAGGTGGAGAGAGGAGAATGTGTGAGAGTAAGGGCACAAAGATGGAGGGAAGGGCAGGCACTAGCCCTTCCAACGACTGATGTCAGAGCAAGGTTTGTGTAGCAGTGATGATACTGCGCCAGTCACAGTGATGAGGAGTGTGATGCTGCCATGCTCCTAAACTCACCCATGTCTTAACACAAGGAACATAAATTATCCTCCCATGCTATGCTGCACTAATGACACTACTTGCATGCGTGGGTCTGTGTGTGTGTGTGTGTGTGTGTGTGTGTGTGTGTGTAGGGTCGTTTAGAGCCTTCCACTGCCTTCTGTTGGCAAAAGTGCAACAGAACAGTGCTAATGATAATCCTGACGGTAATTAGAGTCTGGTCAGTGATATCCCGCAACTTTGAGCTAATGATAGAAAACCGCCATGCTCTCGTTCAACAGCATGCAGCACTTAAGAGAAGCATGTGCTTCTACTGCCTCTTCAGGCATAGCAGTTCCACTGCAGCTTTCTCACAAGACACACTACTGAGAACTACCCTTCACTACATAATCACTCACACATTTTACTGTGTGTGACCACAGCAACTGCATTTGATCATCTCTGGATCTTAAAAAAAAAGCAGAATGGCAGAAGCAGAATGTTATTGTAAGGAGCTTAAAGAAACCATTGTGTCTTAATTTTGTCAATGCGAAATGATTTTTGAGTAACATGTTTGAGTTTCTCCTATAAACATTTACTTTTGTCTGTCAATTTTACTCTACCCAAATCCCTGCACCTCACTCTCAGGCTCAGTCGCTCCTGTGCATACCTTCTTCTCCCGCTCTGTCTCAGTCACGGATGAGTCGTCATTGAAGAAGATGGGGGTGAAAACGATGGAGATGACACAGTCTTCGTCATGTTCCTCTTCACTCAAGAGCCCTATGAGATTGCATTCGTCATCAAACTAACACCTTACTCCTGCCTGTTAAAGTAAACAACCACAACAAGCAGCTAGAACTTGTTACTTTTCAAAGCTGTTAAAGATTCCATTCGGATATTCATAATCGGCAATATGTTGTATAAATATAAGCTATGCACAGATGTTTTACTTTTAGATTTTTACCCCATTTTGTGCTCAATTTAATCATTGCCAATTCCCACCCAGAAGCTAGTCCTCTCCTATTGCACAACAGCTAGTGATCTAGGAGGGTGAGGGCTAACACGTGCTTTCTCCAAGACATATGAAGCCACCACATCTGTTTGAACTGCTGCTCATGGAACGTCATATGGTGACTAAACGTGCTAGTATGAGAGCGCTAACTGCCATATTCTGTATACATGAGCTAACAGACGCCCGCAATTAGCTTGGGTTGTTCTGATCAACAGGGAAGAGATTAATGCCATCCTTCCCAGCCATAGAGCAGGAGCAGTTACACTCTCTTGGACTCCCGGCCACCGTTGGCTATGGCATTGTTGATAGAGCGAAACCTTAGACAATTACGCCACTCAAGAACCCCCGCACAGATATTTTCTAGATGCTAAATTCTAGTAGTGTTTCTTGTCCACATAGCCTAACACCTTCCCATTTGCTTCTCTATATTAGATTAACGGTTTGTGTCACACACCTCCTGACTTGCTTCAGTAACACTGCCTGTATGTTCACCTAGCTGAGCTATCATAAGACATTGCACAGACTTACTGACCTTCCAGCAATACCTGCTTTAAATCTGGATGTTTCATTTGAAGATGAGCATGACTCAGCTTCTTACACACTTTACTTGAAGATCAGTGAGTCTGTATGAGACCTTTGGGCAGATCATCAACGCAGAGAGCCTCTGATTTTTTTTCCCCATTAGCTGTTGCTCAGTCCTTAATGGCTCCTGTCATTTGGACAAATGCACAATGTGAGTGGCCTATGCCATATGAAGAACATTTGCACACCAATTGCTGAACTTGTAAAAATGCACTGCAATGTTTCATTCAGATGAGAGACAATTATATGAAGCACTTGTGAACGGTTATCCAATTCCATACCCTTAACTCACTGAGTGGGGGTATTGCGCCATTCTTTTATATATTGCACAATGGCAACCCAGTTTCAGGGTGAGTGAGATATGCTAGGCTACACTAGTTCTCTAAAATACAGCCCAGCCTATGACTCACATATGAGCTCCAATATTACAGTGATAGATCAAATGTGTATACAAGTGAGCTGTGCCCAACTATTTCTGCCTGGATAGAAATTCAAGGTTGCTGAATTCTATGCTGAAATTCATGCTGTCTTAATGGTCTCTGTGAAGTATTTACAACAAAACTAAACAAATTTTTAATTACTTGTTTATTACATGTACTTAAGAACTGTTGAGGAAGGATAAATGTATGTAAATGGTAATGACATGAGAATTGTTTTGTGAGTAAAAAAAAAACCCTCAGGGATAACATTTGTCTCTTTCATTTCTCTTTCATTAAGTTGATATATTAAAAAAAGGTATGAGCTGACATTCTCAGTTAAACTATGTAGACACACATCTGACATAAAAAATGCCAAAATAAGAGAAAAGGATTGATTTGATCAAAAATGACAATTATCCCAAGCTCAGAGGTGTTTTAACCACCTTGATATTTGAAGACCTAATTGCTTGTGGGGAAAAAATTGAGATACCCTTCAAAAAGAGTCTGAGGCTACATCTAAAACCACGTACTACTGAACTAAATAGTATGCCACAAGATGTTGTACTATGTAATGTGTGGGTTTGTGATGTAGCCTGAGATGGACTAAAAGGGAAAGTGTACTGTAAGAATGCTGATATAAGTTTGTTTTACCACCGTCCTCTATGACTTTCACCTTACATATAATGGAATTAAAACAATGTTCCTCCTTTAATGGCTATTGTATGAAGTCTTTTGCTAACAAACCGAAGACTCTAGGCAGTTCAGTTACTGTTGTCTCTTTTATCTCAGCTTTTTTTCTGTATCTGTATTGTCTCTCGTCTCATTTTGGGCATCCAATCTTTCTCTGCCACCCTCTTCTTCCTAGATCTGCATGAAATTCATTGGAAGACGTATACTCTTTCTACAACATGCTATCTCTGAGAAATGGTACCATACATACAAACGTAAAGTGTGGTTTACTATCAAAGCCAGAACAGAGATTAGAAGGGAAGGCTTAACATCTACTTTATCTACTTTCACAGCTTTAATGTCGGATTAGTGTGTTCTGATGTTTAAAAATGTATTGCCATGTTTGTGCCAGGCTCTTCTCTTTTTTCTTTCCCTCATTTTCCTTCTTCCGCCAAGGAAGGATGCCCCAGTGCAAAAGGCTTTCACAGCAGATTTATAAATGAGATTAATTAAAGCAATTCGCGTAAACACAGCCACATTGACTTGCGGTCTTACCAACACACAGGGATCACTCGGTCACCTGTCTGCCAACTAAATTAATGTGGAAAAAGGCTGTTGGGAAGGTTCTAAGTACTTCTGCTATGCCCTTAAGCCAATATTGCCACGGTTCCCCTATGATCAGGCAACCCTGATAAGTTCAATTCATTTTATTCCGGAATGAAATGGCTTAATTTATCATTTCATTCAGAATCACTAGTGATATGCAGATAAGTTTTTCCCACAAGCAAGTGGCCCAGTTCAATGCATTTGTGGTAGTCACAGTGGTAGCCACACTGTTGGGTTTGCTCTGCTGGTTAAGATATACACCAGGTTTTTTTTTTTTTTTTCAACTCCAAAATATTTACTTGATAATCCAATCTAGATTTCTTCATGGCAAAGGGAGATATCACAAAAGGTCATGTTGGGGTGTTAAATTTTTACATTCATTTCAGATTTTCCAAACAGATAAAGCATTCAGACTAATACCCCCTAAACTTGATCACAAATTGCAGACAGCTTCTTTCAAACACAGCCCCAGGACTTTAGTGCTGTGAGAGATAATGTCCCTGAAATGTGGGGTCAGTTTTAGACTTTAATCAGACAGTATTTTGACAGTCAGTATTGTTATTAGAGTTTTACGATTACTATATTAAACCCCATAACTTTATTAAAGGAAATAATCAATTAAAGTTAACCTTCTCTATGAATCAGCAATATGGTGGAAGGGAGACAAACCATGGATGAGGATCAGAGCAAGAAGAGGCAAAAAGTGGCAACAGTTTGCGAGCATTTCATTTTAAATTTGAAAAACATTGTAGTTATGTGAACATCACAAAAGTGAACTCAAATACCATCAAAGCGCAATGACAACGCAACAACATTTGAAAACATATACTGTAATTTTATCTCGTAATAAACATTTCTCTCATGATGGTACCATAATTTTGTTTCATAGAGAATGGACTTCTGTTGAGACTGCAAAATGAAGCCCTGGATAATAACTGTAATACCATCTATTTACAAAAGTTCATTCATACAGTATAGCTTACAGCAAAATATGTAATGTTATTCTGCCATGTTGTGTATCCTACAAGGACCAGCAAGTTCAAATAGTGAAGGTAGAGTGGAAGGCTAATAAACAGACTCTAACATGGGTGTTCCTTCTTCCAAACCTATTGTTATTATCATAATAAAAAGCAGGTGGGTTAAAAGGGTCATTTTCAAGGGTAAGTTATAAACCAATATTATATTACTGAAGTCTGTTCTCCACTTGTGCATAAACATACAGATTTGACACACATTTCTACTTGCAAGCAAAGCAACTCCACACCCACCTACCCACCCAGCACACACCCACACACACACACACACACACACACTCCTCCGTGAGAAAGAAAGAGGGGATGTTTGGGAGGCATTCATTGAAATTCAGACCCTAAATATGGCAATCAGTGCAACCATAAAGGACCCAAATTTAATTGGCCCACCCAGGGCATTAATTCCACAGTTAGTGCTGCACTGCAGAGCAACATATGCCCCGTAATGAATTCCAATGGTTCCTAATAGAACACATTATATTGATCCACAAATTACAGTCTCTCCTAGCTAGACAACTGTGCAGCAAGGATACACATCACAACCTAAATGCCTCCACGTGGATGTGTAGGGTCAGGGGTATGACACGTGCCCACAGAGAGAGGCATCAAACATACTGCTCTACACACTTACAAAAAACATCACAACACACACACACACAGCATCCCACACGAGGGTCATTATGCATCATTACAGAGACTTCACCCTATGACAAACAGCCAAAAAGCCTCTCCTCCCCACACATGAGAGGAATAGCAATGAGTGCCAGAGAAAAAAAGCCCAGCCCATGCAATCTTCCCCATGCCACACTGTTCTGTCTGTAAAGGCTCAATCATGCATCTCTCTTTTTTTACCCAGCACTTCTGTTGCGACATCGGATAGCTTCTGAATTTTTTTTACTCACTTCTTTTGTCCCCACACATTCCTGTATTTTATTTCCTTTACAGTTTTCCTTTTATCTCCAGCACTTATCTCTTGCATTCAAATTTACAGCTCCAGTATTTGCATTCTGAAGTGCAGCATGAGAGAATCCTTCTTAATCAGATCTGGCTTCATCTCCCATCCCCTTTCTCTATATATCTCTCTATTTAGATGAATTCACAGATTGGTTTCACTAGAAGAAGATCACTTTTCTAATCTGCCAAAGGTTGTATCTAGTGCTGAACCCTTGTGCTATTGTTAGAATGAATTATGCTTTCAGGAAGGTAGCAAAATGAGTAACCTATGCAAGTGACGCATGCACACATGCTAACAGATGCACATCAGGTTGCATTTCCACATTCTACATATTAATGAGGGGCCGCTCTCAGTATTGAGGCACAGGATGACCACAAAGTAAACAAGCCACTGACTCTGTATTAATGCCCTTGTGGCATAATCCACAACAGAGTTGATTACAATCTAGAGGAACAAACTATTCCTGCATGATGTCTCTTAAACAGGTGATGCAACAAGCCGACCCAGATCAGTTCCACAATCATTTGAAGAGTCTGATTTGTTACTGGCTGATTCAAAGAAAATCATTCTCATTTGAACCACGCATCAAAGCTTTTGTAATTTTTATTCACGCTGTCATAAAGAGGGATGGCAAACATTCTTATATAAAAGGAACAATGTTATTAGTCACTTGTTTCATGTTATCATGCAATCAAATGCAAGAATGCAAGCCAATGTCTTAGAACACAAACCTCACAAGACCTAAAGTCAATATAAACCTACATTGTAGGTTTATAAGGCAATTTCCCTGTGCAACTATTTATACAGAATGCAGCAGAGGCTGCTATATCCAACTTTTAAACACATTTAATCCCCTAGAGTCTAAGTGCATTATTTAATTATTCATTTTAAAGCATATTATTTAGTAGCTACTATGAATCATTCAGTAACTAACATGAAACTAATAGGAAAGGTATGTAGTTACAAGAGTGAGAAGTGTAAGTCTGGGTTAATTTTTGTGTTTAAGGAAATTAATTAAAAAAAAACATTTAAAACATATTTAATACTGCCTTAAACATATCGCTGCAATGATCCCATGTACATTTCAAATGTACGGATTCTCAGAAGCCTTCAGGCTGACCTTCAGACCTTATGCTTTCATAAATATTGAGGGGCTGTGTCCCCATAGGCCCAATACTGAAGCTCATCTCTATAACATAGCCTATAAGGTCCTTACTATCAACTACATAGCAGAATGAGGTAATGAGGCAGAGGAGGAAGGGAGCACATATACTGCATGCTAGAGGAGCTGAGGGAAGGTAGTAGGGAATAAAGAGAGAGAGCATTAAATAGAGGTGAGCAGAGGAACGAGAGGGGAAAGATAGCCTACTAACAGAAAACAAATAGGAAGGGAATGGAGAGAGAGAGAGAGAGAGAGTAATGAAGTGAAGTGTGTCACAGAGATATGCTTCTGTAGAGCTTTTGACCTGAATCTGAGATTCTCTTGTTTAATTGAGGCTGTAATTACTCTCTCTCACCATGTCATTCAGATTGCTATCTACATACTGCAAGAGCTTATTATCATTAACTCAAGTGACTCCACTAGATCTAACCTAAAAATTCACCCCTCTCTCTTATTCTCTCTACCCTTCAATACATATCAGTGCTCGTTGTCTGGCCCATCAAAACTGTTAGAGAAGACCAAAGGAAGCATCATCAAATTAAACTCGAGCCTACTCAAGAGGAACGGATTGGTCAGAATGAATCAATTGGAGTGGAGAGGACCAGACGGAGCAGTTTCACTGCAGTGAAAAGAACTGAGCTGAGTAACTGGAACAGAATAAGACCAGAAGAGATGCACCGAGTGGTAATGACCTTGTGTGTTTGCTGCTGTTGACACATGTAGAGTAATGATCGTTATGTAATCATTTTCTCTGGGTCCGTTTGGCTTCACACGGTTCCACCTGTTCAAACAGGCACCCAACAGAGACAACAGATTCGACGCAATGTGCTTCTGTTCAGCTAACACTCACGTTCCGGTGCGCAAAGCCTGCATTCATGCATTTTGATTTCATGCTTTGACCTCTGTGCTAATGATGCTCCATGCATAAAGAGGGAAAAAACACATAGACGCAAGGGAGCAAGACAGAGGATGGGAATGAGGAAGAGGCAGGGGACAAGAAAAGTTCTATTTAAGCTATTCAAAGAAAGAATGCAATAGAGCTCACAGGTGTGCCATACTGTCCCACAGCTGTTAGGGAAAAAAAGAACGTTTCACCACCAAATGTTAATTTTGTGCTGCTGTAATGTGTTGTGCAGAGTCACATTGTTTACTGGAATCCTTAGTTATGTGCGTTACAAATTGGCGAGTTGGATGTTGGTAGTCATTATAAGTCTCTATTCTGCACACACATCTAGGAATTGATGGAAATCAGACAGATGGCGTATGCTATATAGTTAAATTTACAGTGCACTGTTCATTCTTCATATTACATGGGGGTAGGTATTTAATTTATTTTAAAGGTTATAAACCACCTTTCATTTTCCTTGAAAAGGATGACGGATGCATTGATTACATAAATTAAGAACCTGGCCATTGAGTTGACCCCTTTGTAACCATCACCGTATCATCAAAATCAGTTCTATCACTGAATAGACAGCTTATCTGGTTTAAATGAAACCGCTACAAGGGAAAATTATGAATGTAGGTTTAGTAGGAGAATTCGAGATTAAGGAAAGCTGATGAAATGCATATGATAAAATGGTTTTCTATTATTACTACTTCTTCTTCAACTCTCATCCGCAATGTTAGGAAGCGACTCACCATAACGTCAGGACCTTCTTCATCACAGCTGTGACCGGACAGCATTACAAAGTGCCATCTTCTGTCTGCTATCGTCCTCATCTGCCTGTCACATTGTCTATCTGAAGCACTGAAACATTGTAGTTCTCTTTTATTTAGTCATTACTGTGGTACCTGCAATAAAATCTAAAGTCTAAAGCATAAACTCTAAAGGCTCCTTGGTCAGACACAAGAATGAGCATGTGGTAAAGAATGACCATTGAGGGAAGCGGACAGTGGAGAAACACATAGACAAGACTGATATGTGATCGGCCTTCAGTGCCTAATGGAGCAAATATGACCTGGGCTGTGTAGAAATTATGATTGCTCAAGGTAAGGGAAACATCTAAGAACGAAGGCAGCACAAGACACTCCACAATCAGTGGCTCTTCACAATTTCACATCTCTCCCTGGATGTCAAAGTTGATTAGACTAAGCTGTTATGTCTGCACACTGGGTTAAGTGATGCATCTATGTTGATAGCATAGATCTGCTGTGCTATTATTGGTTATACCTGAGGGCTAGATATACGATTGATTGTATTGTTCTGTGTCATTGTGTTGTTTGAGTAAAAAGTCTCTCCGTTCCAACTTTGTCACAACGTGATCATTTCAAACACAACATAAGCTGCCCTCCCCTACCCCCAACATTCGCGCACAGCGGTTACATTACATCCCTGCTGTGTGTGTGTTTACAGGATCAGCTCGGCTAAGTCTCTGATCATGCAGGAGCAATTAAACGCCCCTCCCACCCCCACGCTGGAGCAGAGAAGCAAGCACACAATGTGCTGCGAAAATCGAACAAAGCTGACCTTCTGCCAGCGATCAAAGTGAGAGTTCGTTCCCCAGAAGATCCCCTGCGGAGAGAGCCAGAGAGAGGACACACGCCTGCACACACACACTAATACACATCTGTCTCACGGCTTTACACATGAAATGCATTTTTTTAGTATTCATTTCCATGAAACGGCACAGTGAAGGTGGAGAGTTTTTCATTATACTGAAACTTGTAAGACATCACTTTCAGTACATTTAGATTGTAGCGCGCATGGTCTGCTACCTCATGATGGAGAAATGCTTGACTTATTTTGATTCCCTTTCCTTGTTCACTTTAAGAAACTATTTCACCCCTTTCCCTGCTTCATTTCTATTCCCTATTGGGTATGTCAGCTCCACCAGAGTAAGGGTGTTTAATCTCAAAAGAGCCTGCTATCTGAGATTATTCGTCTTGCTTGGGTTGTGTTTGACAGCAAGGGTTTTCCTTGTATTTGTAATGGGTATTTCCAAAAAGACAGTTTTGAGGTATTCTGCCAACATTACCCAAGAACTTTGCAGCTAGAAAAAGTGACCTTGTGTAACTGTTACTAATAGTCACATGATTTTTGGAAACAAAGTGAATATCTGCTTTAATTAAATTGTACAGAACTGCTTAAAAAATGCTTAAAAACTGACAATTACTTAAATATCCATTATATGTCATTTTTATGGTCGGAGAAATTGCAGGTTCTTGAGATATTTGTCACAAACTCATTCACAATGATAGCTCATTTTGCCCAACTACCTAGTGTCTGGGCAATATTGTCTAAACTCCTCCAAATGAATTGTTGTAGTAAGGAATTAAATACATGAAACATTGAAAGTTCATTTAAAGCCTAAATTGGTATGGGCCATTTTTCACATGGAAGTGAAGACCTATTTGTTTTGTCACTTCTAAACCAATTTCAGCACAATAATTGTTAATAATTGTTAAACCATAATGGCAGATATTATATTGCACATCATTAGTCCACCTTCATTTAACTGATTCTTTTTGTAGTATTCCTGATTAGGGCTGTAAGGTACAAATTTGTCTATTAATGAATTTACAGTTCACAATCCTAGGTGGTGTCATTTAAAGCTAATCAAATTCAAGCAATAAGCTACTTCCTTAAATGCACATACACGTACTGTGCTAAAGTCTTAGGCACCCTAATTATTTATTTTTTAAATATAATTTTGTCTTAGATGTTTATGGTTACAGGCGCCCATTTCACCGTCCAGTTCCGGCCCATCTCAAGGTAGTGAGCCTGCGCCCTCCAACCGCACAGGTCCTATGCACGCA
>JAOUQW010000042.1:21937322-21947910 GCA_028565825.1 Olivaichthys viedmensis | reverse complement strand
CACTTAATTAATCCATGCAGATGGTGGAACCTCTCTATCAAGATGATGGAGACAGATATGAATAATGTATGAATATCTAAACTGTAGTTAATTAGTATTACCAAGTACTTAAGCCCTCAATCTGAATAAATGTTTGAATGTACAGAATATGCGTAAAATTAGAAAGGATTTTATAACAGACACATATGTTTATCGAAATGTTTAATTTTTTCGATATAAGATGATAATTGGATAACCAGACACTTTCTCTCTGGTGTGGTGAAGCACATTTCACTGCTGAATACGGCAAATTTTACACCTCAAGAAATGTTCAACTCAGATTAAGTGATTGTAGGAAATAGTCTGGCCAAAGTAATTAAACTTCACGGACGTGAGGCAAACCAGCGGCAGAACCTCATCCATACTGAAAGAGGATGTAAAATCTGATGGATTGTGAAGTACGGTGAATAAAAAGACAGATCCTGCTGCTGACACTCCAAAGTTCTAGAGCGATATTATGGGCTGTGAAATCATTATTGAGAGCCTGAGGGGCAGGAATGTAAGATGAAAGCTCAGTGAACTTCATGACTTACATTTCAGACCAGCCAAACTAATTTTATTTTTCGCAAAGATCTATGCATAACACTCAGTCCGTGACAACATTTTTGGCATCTTAAAGATATGTGGAAGCTTTAAGTTCTGAAAATTTTAGGTGCATCCAGAAATATATGAAGTTCTGTGTTTTTTTCCCTAAATTTCTATCCTAAATCTCTCAGTGGTGTAGATTATTTGTTCTCGGCATATGTCTCACATTCTTACCCATGGCTCTGTTCATTGAGAACATCAAAATGCAAGACAAATAAAACCAGACGGGAAAATCAATTAAGACTTTAATTTTTTTCTCAACATTTACAACACAGCTGAATAGTTGAACATGAAAAGGTGCCAGATTGAATAATTTACTCAATAAATATATTGATAAATGAACACAGAACAAGGTCTTTTTTCTTTGGTTGGTTATCGCTCTTTGCTGTTAGTTTATTAAATTCATTTTGACATGAACATGTAGGTTTAAAGCAACAACAGGAGCAAAGGAATAGAAACACCCTGTCTTACAAATTTATGTTGAAGTAGTAAGGTCCAACTGTACCGGTACTGTGAGTCTCTAATTCTGAACAGAGTCTTTGATTATCAAACACACTATTCTGTACCAAATATGGCTTTCAAAGACTGAAACTTTGGTATGGAGTGTAATAGTGTGGAGTAGTCACACTACACTGAGCAAAAGGCAGCTGAAAGATCAAGGTTATTGTGGATAATATATAGTGAGTCCCATTAGGTTAAAGTGTTGGGGGTTGAAGGAATTCCCCTTAAATACATTGTATTGCTTGGTAGGGCTGGTAAATTTAAAGCCTCTAGATATGTTCGCTAAATGGAAATGAGTGTTGTCCTCCGAACATTGCTCTGAGATCAGTGCTCTCAGCCTTATTTATAATAAGATACGATTTTTTTTAAAAGAGAGAGATTCAGGCTCCAAGCCAACATTTGGAAGCAGATGTTTTACCTCCTGGTGTAATGAACAGCGAGATACGTAAAGACATTTCCATTTTAACTCAGTGTCTCTGGAGGACATATTGTTGAGTTGAGCTTTTTGTATTTGTGCCAACGCTTAAAATGATTACAGCCATTCTGATGTATACATTACGAAACATGGAAAGATCCTTTGTCAGTGAAGTAACTGTACAACAGCATACACAGATAGAAACGAGTGCATTTGGGTGCTTAAGGCACCTCACTCACAGTGCGCAGAAAGTGTAGATGAAAAACGTGTCCGTGTGTGTATGAACGCAAACACACACCAAAAAGGAGCCAAGAAAAGCGTACACACACAGGGAGCGCATACACTTCCCTGTGAAGACACACAGCTTGCTTAAAGTGCCTGCAGACACACTCACGCTCCCCGTAGCCGACAGTTCGTCTGGCACTGAGGAAGGGGGTATGTCTACAGGAATTATTTGGTTTAATATTATACAAGTGTATGGTGTATGTGTGCACATGCACGTGTGTGTAATGCCTTTTTGAACAAAAAGTCACCAATGCATCTCTCTCTCAGTCACTTTCTCTCCCTGCCTCTCTCTCCCGACGTTGCGTGGAGCAGAGAGTTGCAGTCAACACCAGTCAGAATCTGTTTGGTCACATCACTGAACAGAGATGGATGGATATTAAAGGAAGGGATGGAGATGGGGTCACCTCTCCAGGGGTACACGATTTGAACAGTGGGTAATTACCCGTCAAGCATCCAATTACACACACATGCACGCCCGCATTCACACACACACACACACACACACACACACACCACACGCACACCTTCTTCATGTCCCTCACCACTGCTCCACCATCAGGTCGAGGACTCTGTTTATGTTCAGGTCTGAATCAAGGGCAAAGTCGCTCTCCACGAAAGGCGCGGTGGGAGGCGTGAGAGGGAGCAAGCCAGAGGTCAGGGATTCCAGCCAATCAGCAGGGTCAAACGCAGGCACATCGGACCTCCTCTTTCTGGAGGCAGCGCTTAGAGGAGGAGTACTGCAGATGGGAAGAGGAGGAGGAGGAGGAGGAGGGGCGGGGTTAGCCACTAGGGGCAGCACATTGGCCGGGGAGGGTGGAAGCTCCAATAGGAGTGAGGAGCAAAGGGGAGATGACCGGCCACTTTCGTCTTTCGAGTTGCGCTGGGTGGGTTGTAATTGGTCAGGTGGTGGGGTGGGGGAGGAGCCTGAGAGAGAGGTGATGGATGACTGAAGATCTGAGGAGATGGGAGCGTTATCTGAAAAACCAAGCATGACAGGGAATAACTTCAAGGTTCCTGGAATGTGTGTAATTGAAAAAGACATTTTGAAGGTCAGCATGTTTAAGAGCCAAGAAAATGCTTTTGACTGACCAGAGCAACCAACAGGATCCTCCAAAATGTCATCTATGGACTCATGTGGGTCCATCTGAAATGGAAGGACGATGATAATGGGCTTTTATTTAAAGACTCTCTCACTCATTTCTCTCGCTCTCTCTGTCTCTCTGTCTCTCACCTGTACTCTTTGAATGGCCTCCTGCAGTAGTTCCTCCAGACTGCGTTCAGTGGGGGGTAGAGCTTGCTCTGGGCTTGCTGTGATTTGCATAGGGAGCTCAAAATCCTGGGCAATAGTATCACACGGCTGACAGGAGAACACCTGCTGATACAGCATGTGAAGCAAGAGATGTCAGTTCAACTGGTACCTGGAATATCTCCACTGCTAATAAACAGTTATGTTCAGCTCAGCTCTAAGATATGCTTTATCAATATTTGTCAATAAATATGTTCTCAATATACAGCAATTTAGTGTAAGCTATTCTCACCTGTGTGAACAGCACTTCCTGTCCCTCTGTGTCTGGTTTCCCTCTGGCACATCCTGGGTCCTGTTGCAGGAAGGGATGTAGGGAACCTCCACATGACTGGAATTGAGATAAGATGCAAAGACACTAATTAAGTTTCAGTAAACCTTGCATATTGGTAAAGAAGGGGGGGTGCCAAAACCAGGAAAAATTACAACAAATTAATAACTCATAACTCTAACATTGACTGTAACATTCCCATTTAATAATCATTATAAAATCTCCATAAATCAGTTTGCCAAATTAAATGAGACTCATTTCACCATGTCAGGATTGCTCAGCTTGATCTTAAATTCTTATCAATCAACCAGAAACGGTGATGTAGTCTCAAATATTCACTCATGAGGTGCAAGTAAAAACAGTTACTTGTTGATCTTATGTGTGGCTTTTATAATGTACTGGGTAAAAAATAATCACACTTTGTGAAGATAATTAAAAAAATAATCACCACTCCCCTTCCTTCCCTGCTACTGCCTGTGCTGCTTGATTGAAATCTATCTTGATCATTGTAATTACTCTAACTTCATCATTATAATTAAGGATAGGTGGTCAGGGGCTCCCAAATGGCGCAACAGAAAATCATTTGCCCTATCGTTGGGAGATCGCAAGTTCGTATCCCGGCAATGCCACAGCTATCCGTGGGCGGGAGTCCAAGAGAGCGTAGTTGGCTCTGCTCTCTGGGTAGGAAGGATGGCATTACTTTCTCTCCCCTGTCAATCAGAGCGACACTAGCCAATCGTGGGCTCATGTATGCGGAAGAGGTTTCCTCCAAGTGCGCTCAGCTGCCCTGTGACGCTGCATGTCGCAGAGGAAGCATATGTGTTAGCTCTCACCCTTTCCCGGTTGATAGCTGTCTTGCGATAGGGGAGTACTAGCTAATGGGTGGGAATTGGCCAAAATTGGGGAGAAAATGGCGTGAAATAAAAAATAAAATAAAAAGATAGATGGTCAGATTTTTCTGATTAATTGTAATGTCTAAGTGTCCAAAATCTAATATCAAAATCTAATTTCAAAACTAAGCACTAGCACTAGTTTTTATATTCTGCCACTATAAAAGTATTTCTTGTTTGCCTTTGAGGAAGGCAAAGTTCTGTTTGTCCTTACTGGTGTGACTGCGCCCAGTGCTTTCTCTCTGGGTCTGCTCCGAATCCGCTCCCTCATCTCCATCTCCACGCTCAGCTCCTCTGCTGCCTGCTCTGACCTCCAAAGGGCATCGGAGGGCACTGGAGGTGAGGGGGCCTGCAGGTTTGGACTTGAACCCGCAGAAGAAGAGGCCAAGTAAGTAGCAGCAGCCAAGCCTTGCTCCACCATTGCTGATGGCTGAATGTAGATCTGTGAAGGGCTGCTGGACACATCCACATTAGAGGGGCTCAGGTTAGGGGGTGGAGAACAATCTAGGGTCCCTTTCAACTGGCAGAGTGGGGCAGGTGTTAGCTGGGTCCGGGGCATCTGGAAGGGGCGGAGCCTTTCTAACAGAGCAGGTTTGGTGCCAGAGACCGGGAGCCCGCGTTTGCGTAACTGCTGTCGAAGTTCTGACACCTGGGACAAACAGTTAAAATACATTTACTAACTCAAAAATGATCTTTTTTTCACATTTATGAAAAAAGCTTTGTAAGATTCTTACCGTTAGATCATCAAGGTTTGGGGGAAGTAATTCTAGCTTGTGGGTGGGACTTGTTTCCAGGAGGGTGGGGTTTGTTGCTCGGGGAGCAGGCTGAAGGCAACTTTGCGGTCCAGCTCCAGAAAACGTCACTACCTGGTTCTTACTGTTGATTGCAGAAATGTTGTGGATGTCAGTAATTCCTTGATAATTATGCATGTGTTGGTGTTAATGTTTCTATTTTTAAAACCACATTTAAAATCAATTGATTATCCAGTTGAGTTCAGGGATTCAAATCAGCAACCCTTTGGTTTCTAACTCGTTTTCTTTGACAATGAGACCATCCCGAGTAGATCTCAAGGTGTAGTAATATAGTGGCTCACAGGTTACTAGAGTATAACAGTGTGCTGTTTAATTTACCTGGTTGCCACAGTGAGCTGTTGTTGCTGGTTTAGAATCTGAAGTTGCAGGAAGACCTGCTGCTGGTGCAGAAGACGCGAGTATGCAGGATCGATTGGCTGAGCCTGACTGTTGCTGTTCTTTTGGGAATTGTTCCCAGAAGTGCCTCCAGTGCTGCCCCTTTGGTCTGGGGGGATGTACTGGTGGTACTTCAGCTTCCTCATTTTAGGCTTACAGTCACGGGGTTTCCGTGGCCGTGGGGGCCGTGGCGAGGATAAAGACCCTCCTAGAATGGAATGAGTGGGTGGAGTCAGGCACTGAGCTGTCTGAGGGATAGAACCGAAGGGAAGAGAAAGAAAGCAAAACGGAAGAAAAATGAGAGAGATGACAGAAGAATATGAAATGAAGCAAACTGCGAGAGATCAAAATTATAATTTCCTCAAAAAAAACAACTATTTATTTAAGCATGTTTATGGTATTTATAATCATGTGGGTAGAAGGGCTGCAGACAATTCAGATTTGAACTGAAATATCTTGTAAATTGATATCCTGATAGTGTTAGTAACATTTAATTGCCACACCCTAAAGGTGAAATAATTGTATCGTTTAGCCCCAAAAAATTAAGTATATTCAATTGCTAGTCTTATAAATTGGGCAAATTTTATGAAATCATGAACATTTACATTAAATTAGTTAGACCAGTGTAGTTGTTGTTTTGTTTTTAATGTATTTTCATTGTGTTCAAGCATTTCCTGTCTCTGCCTCAATCATAATATATAAGTCTGTACCTTTGGCAGCAGTGATGTGGTCTGAGAGGGCACGTACACCCCTTTGGGTCTCCCAGTCATTGCCATGGAATTTGACCCTGCCACCGTCACAGTCACAGACTCACTGATGCCCTCACTTGCCGGGAGCAATGCTGAACCACACTGCTGTTAAATGGACAAAACGAGTTTTAAAACTATAATTGGGTTTCAATTTTTCCTATACTGCAGTAGGGACCAAAGGTATGGGTCCACCTTGATGTCTATTAACTACTATTACTATTAGTATTAGTACTTAGTATGTCTATTAACTACTAAGAAATATCTTTTTTATTAGGTATGAATGATATAATTTAACAAAATGGTTTTAGTTTATCAAACATAGTTACACCATTCTTTACTAGCAGAACTCTAAAACATTCACTGAAAGCAAATAATAACAAATAATGATAAGACATAATGCGTAGAGGGCCAGATAAATTAATATCTGCATTAGTCGTTAAGGGGCAACGGCAGTTAACACTGGGTGTTAGAAGCATGCATGTTCACATTTAAATGAAATATATGGTGTCACAATTTTTTTTTTAATGCAAAAAAAAAAATACATTAGCAGGATATTCAGGGATATTTCAATTTCATAAAACTTGATTTGTCTCAGTTTTAAATAATGTACACTTGAATCATGAGTATTTGAGTAAAAGCAAAAAAAATGAGTTTTTGATAACCGTTCACGGTAGTGACCTTGCAATTTTAAACCTCCACTGAAAGAGGAGGTTACATAGAAATCTTTGCTAATACATATTTCATTCTTTCAATGATTCTAATAAAGTTCTTAACTGCAAATACCTGAACATTGCTTGGGCTGTGGTTGATGGGCGTGGCAACAGGTGACACATCACTCAGTGATTGGTCACTGCTCAGCCCAGGTGATGAGGAGAAGCTGGGGGATTGGTGAGTCCCGAGTTGCTCGGGAGATGCGGAGGAACATGAGGAGATGTCGTCTTCGAAGACATCTGAAGGTAAGGGAAAAGAAACAGGAGCTGAAAAAACAAAACAAGAGAGATAGAGAGTCGAGAGAGAGAGAGAGAGAGAGAGAGAGAGAGAGAGAGAGAGAGAGAGAGAGAGAGGTCCATCAGTGTTACGTTTGGGGTTGAGGGCAAGTTTTAATTGGTGCTGTAAATTGTCGTTTAATATACTGTAATAATCATACTTAATGTCTGTCAAGGATAGGGTCAGTTAATAAATTAGATATGAGACAACGATATAACTTTATAAGCTTTGGAAAGTGTTTTATCTTCCTTGTATATGAAATCATCCTTGAAATGCTCCACAGTGTACGTACGTGTGTGTGTGTGTGTGTGTGTCTTGAATGGCTTATTACTTTCACTCACTGTTTTCTAAGGGTGTGATGTGTTTCTGGAGCAGCTCAATGGACCCAGATTGCCTCTGGATCTTCTCATTCACATTCTCAGCCAATCGAGCCTTCTTCTGTCTCTGAGCACGACCACTAGCCCTGTCTATGAAAAAGAAAGAGGGAAGGTACACAAGGCTTATTCTGCTGGCCTTGTTATTTAAATGAAAACAAGTTTAAGGGGGACTAATGAATGGGATATATTAAAGCTATCATTAGCAATTTTCTCCTAAAGCACTTTCTTGTTACTTTAATCAGCCTTCCATCTACTTCTGGTTGATTGTAACCCTAAGGGTAAAATAAATTACAACACATGGCCTAATGAATTAGTTTTACAATACAAGGGGGGGTACTAATGATTGATATTTCCAAAAACAACTCCCAATCCTTCTTGGATGATGAATCACCTTGTGCAGTTTCAGCAGTCAGAGCACTAGGGGGCGACTTCAGAGTGACACCATCCACTGTCTGATGCTGCATCAAGAAACGGCCCAGTCACACCAACCATTAACACCAGAACACTCTTAATAAGACACACCTTTATAGCTGAAATACACAC
Source organism: Olivaichthys viedmensis (assembly GCA_028565825.1). NCBI lineage: Eukaryota > Metazoa > Chordata > Actinopteri > Siluriformes > Diplomystidae > Olivaichthys > Olivaichthys viedmensis. The sequence goes on along the minus strand of JAOUQW010000042.1, from coordinate 21,939,778 downwards.
TCTCATAGCCTAGCACACATTGGAAGTGAGTACAGAGAAATCTCATCAACACAGTTTTTCATACAAATAGCTACTAGTACACTTTAAATGGTGGTGTAAAAAAGCAGATGCCTCAGTTTTCCATAAAAGTCTTCCATTTCATGGAATCTGCCTTGAGCTGAAACAAAGGCATTGCAGCATGCTAACATTTTCACATTTGTTAATTCTGGTGTAAATACACATCCTTTCATAAATTAGAGCTTCATTTGTATCAAACTGTATTGCTGTCGGTAGTCCTAAAAGAGGTACATTTGGTCAGTCGTAGAAAATAAGAGGTTACTGTAGTTAGAATTTTTTTTTTCTAATTCAGCCCTTTAAATTGTTTCTAGATCATTTTACCTCATTTGAGGGCCTAACATACTTTAAAATAGTCTAAAATATTTAATCCCACCATATCTTATGCATTGCATCCCCATTCCATAAGTAGTCTAGAATTAGCTAGACCAGATAGGCAGTCTACAAACTAGTCAATTAGTATTTAGATTATGTACTATGATCTCAGACATAGTAGCAAGAAGAGAAAATAACCTGCGTGCTTTATGGTTAGTTAACACTTAATAAGAACTTTTGCTTGTATTGAGAAATTAGTCTCACTCCAGTAGTTAAGAACATTTTCACTTATGCTAAAGCAGATTCTCCCAGGACTAACACTACTTTCTACTTTTCTCTTTCTCCGTTGCAATTGGTTTATTAGTGTCGTTGTACTCCTTGCTCGTTGCGTTTAGACGCATCACTCACCACAGTGCCGTTGGCCTCTTTCTCCCCTACTTTGTCAGAGCAGGAGGCCTTCACACCTTCTGGCAAAAAAGAATAATGACATGAGTAGAATTAGAGAATTATTGTAACTGTAGGGAGTAAAAAAACTGACTGAGATGACATAAATGGCCAATCTTTCACTCTGTAATAGCAAAATTCTGGCAAGGTAAGGAGCACAGCACAAATGAATGAACACACTCACCGGAGTCAGCATTCAGCTCTTTCTGTTGTCTGCGATTCTGTATTCGCAACTGCAGAACTGAAAAAGAAAAAAATTACAATAAATCAGGAACCAGTAAGAAAAACCAAATGTGTGCACTGATTTGATCATGTTTTATGAACTGTATTTTTTGTGTCATATCTAAAGCTTCTCATCTGTGTATGGCAGTGTGATGTGATGTTGAACCATAGGAACAGTAAGACTTATATTATGGCTATAAGTGCATTTCGCCATTCATCCCTTTGCATGATCATAAATTAGTTTGTCATCAGACACATATACAAACTTCTCACTCAGTCAGTTCTAGAAGCACAAATACACACATAAACAAATGTACATCAATACTTCCCATACATAACATGCAATCTTCCATTCAAACACATACCTGCATGCTCCACATACACACACGCACGCGCACGCACACAAACACACACGCACACATACACACGCGCACACACAGACGCACACACAGTTACTTAGATCAGCAGGTGAAGGGAGGGAGGAAAAGTGGGAGGAGGTAACTATTTATCCCTCAGTATGTCTATTTCTGTCATCTCCCATCCCCCTTTCAGCTGTCCCTCTTTCTCCCTCTCTCTCGCTGTCATTTATGCTAAGTAATTTCTTCCTCTTTTCACTTTTCTAGAAAATAAATATCCACTCTGTAAGGGATATTTTATATTAGTGTATTATACGTATTGATCAAAAAATTGGAGACCTTTAATTGAATGAAATTCAAAGCGGTCACTTTAACATGAACAAAAAGTCAAAATCGCTAAAAAATGGATCAGCACTGTGTGTGCTGGTGTCTCCGCTTCTGTTTGTGTACAGCTCTGAGGTTGACAGCTTTAAAGCATTTGGGTCCATTAGAAAAGCAGGAAAAAGAAAAAGAATTTTGAAGGTTCGGTGCCCAAACACAGGCATATCAAAACACTACCTCGTTGTGAAGAAAACCGCATGTTTATACACCTGCCATGAGTACCACTTAATAGTAACAAATGTGTCTCAAAGCCTTATAACACCTTTCACACTTGCATAAAAGGAACCTGTCTTGAATTTAGTGGCAAGTCGGTTGCTATTACGTCTGGTGTTTTGTTACACAAGTGCAACTTTTGAGTTCTCTAGAGGACAAAAGGCTCAAACAAACAGTTAATCAATGAAGTGAAAGTGGGAGGTGACATTGGTTTTCAATTCTATAATTTCATTTAATGTGCTGCATAGAACTAAGACTCTTCCAGAGTATCTATCATTTTCTTTAGTCATGATTCATCATTCCTAAGGGCACAGATTCATGCATAGAAGCAGCATAGTGGTGGTGTTTCCTCATTGAAGGACATGTGGACAGAGATAAGTGGACATGAGGGAAGGCGGTGTGTCAAAGGTCAATGACAGAGCAGAGCAGGAAACAATACAGCCTCAAAGAACAAAGGAGAAATGGCAGCAC
>JAOUQW010000042.1:21910478-21925650 GCA_028565825.1 Olivaichthys viedmensis | reverse complement strand
GTTACTTTTACAGTGTGTTATCATATTTAACACAGGCAGTGTGGTCAGACTTTTTTGTTAACTCTTAAGTTAAGAAGTCTTAGCTTATTATTCAGTTATTCATCTTAAAGCATGTTTTTTTTGGTAACTACAGTAAAACTAATAAAACATCATAGTATGTCATGTTAAAATAGTGTTAAAATAGTAATAAAACAAAAAGTGTGTTGTTAATTTCGCACATTATTTTTTGAGAGTAATGAAAAAAAATCTAATTATAAAAAAGATTAAGGGTTAGGAATTTTGGCTACTTTCATATGTATTTGTTAAAACACAAATACATATGATAATTCTGTATTAAATATGATAACACACTGTAAAAGTAACACAAAATGGGTTGTCCTTAATCGCACACACTATGTGCTGTTTTTAGCACATCTGTTTTTAGAGTGTACATCGTTCAATGTGATTTATATAAAATATAGTCATATATTTTATTCAACACACAGTGTTCACTGTTGTCATATCTTAATGACTAACACATGACATTACTCAATTAGTATGGCACTCCAACTCTACTGCTTTCAATAAACTTGATCGAGTTTGAGAATTATAATTTGACAAAATTGTATAATTTTTGATAAATGATGAAATAAAAACAGTGAAGTGAAGTGCCTGAAAGTGTAAAAACTGACCAGTTTTCTACTTCTTTCCAGGTTATGGTACAAGTGATTGATAAGGGCACACAGTATAGCCATTTAAGCCCACAGCCTGCCCAAAGTGCCGATGGCATCTAATTACCCAACCTCTCCCACCTGAAAAATCTGCTAAAGGAACACACACACACACACCTGAGGCTTTGCCTTTATTAACCTTAACTTGTGTTATTGGCAGCACCTTGACAGAAACAAGACCCCAATTATTGTTAGAATCAAAGCTTCTGCTGCTAAGCTCAGGAACGAGTGTATAGAAACTTGTGGCGTTAAAGTGGCTTGTTAGGCCGCTTAGTGCTAACTCTGCCGGGACTTTGCCTGTCAACTACCTGTCTCTCCTAGCATTGTTATTCGTACATAAAATCGAACGTAAAGTCGAACATGCGGGTGCTGCACCAACCATTTTGGTCGAGTATGGACAACACTGTTCTTAAGAGTTAGTGGTCATTTGTGGTGCATCCTGTGTCAGTAACACTTTGATGGAGTTCATTCATTTGTTACTATTGACATTTTGAGTGTTTAAAGTGGAGTGCATCATCATTATCACTAATTTAATGACAGATTTAGTTTACTGTATTTTTTGATAGACTAATACAATGAGCAGTTTCTCTGTTAAACTCTGTTCAGCAGCCTTCGTTATGCAATTGGTAGTCCCAAATCTTTATGCAATAAGTATCGAGACATACCTCGATATGTATAATACCCAATATAATTCATGTGATGTAATGTGATGCAGAAAATAAACTAGAAAACAAAACAATGTATTTGGCTTTGAAGAGCTTAGGAACAGTATTGCTTAAAACTGACATACTGTCGAGTAAAAGTGCAAACACTCATCTAAAGAATACTCTGGTAAAAGTTGAAGTACAGTTGGAAACTCTGTCCAAACTTTTACATTCACTTAAAGTATGAAAGTACAAATAGCCCCCTAAAAAAGCATTACTAATTAAACTCATGGTAAAGTACCACTAACCTTTTGCCCGACAAAACCGAGGGACCGAGGCAAACACAGCGAACAGTATTACTTAAAATTGACATCCAGTCGAGTGCAAAAGTTTGCATACCCTGAGTACAAAGTTAAGGACACAAATATTTTTTAATTTATAGCAACAAGACATTTAGTGTGTTAGGTTTCACAGATGTTCCTTCATCACAAGTAACAAAAAGGATCAAATGGGACATTCCACCAAGAGAGTACCTATTTTTGTCTCACCATAGATTTTCAAAGAATACATGCACAGAATATAAAAAAGATAAGTGTTGCGTAAATTGAAATTGTCTTATTACAAAATGCAAATATCATTACGAAAGTGGTTTTAAAAGATCGTCCCACCTTGTTGACGACCATCTTATATGCCATAATATAATAATAATAATAAAATATCTAAGTCTTATGTCTAATTTTTTGTATGCTTTGATTGATATCCAGTATGTGTCCTTTAGGGGTGTTCACATTAATTTCCCTTATTTACTTATTTTAAGTAATAATAATTATACACTTAAGCTATGTCCCACAATGTATGTCAACCTGTCACCGAAACCTATTTTTCTTATAGGATATAGTTAATATAAAAACATACAAATGGTTATTATAAATACATGTATGTTTTGTAACTGTATTTATCTACGATTATATTAGAGTAGAATTATATTTTTGTGTTTGTGCTACTGCTGTCTTCAGTGCTAAGACACATTTGGTTCTCTAAGACTCAAATTTAATTAGACCTCTTTGCTTCGACTCAGGATCATGGATGTAATTTACAGTAGATCAGTTCATATACAAATTACCTAAGTGAAGAGTTGGATCCCAGAGGGCTGTTAAGGACTAGTCTCCTTTTGCCTACAGAAGTCTCACCTCCCATGTCTTTTGGGGCAACTAGGCAAAGTCAACAGAGGTGGTAGAAGTACACAAATTCTCAAAAGTGCAAACAATCATCTAAAAAATTACTCTGGTAAAAGTTGAAGTACAGTTGCAAACTCTTTACTCAAGTTAAAGTACAAAAGTCCAAACTTTTAAATTCACTTCATATAATAGCCCTCTAAAAGAGCATTTCTAATAAAACTCATGGTAAATTAGTGACCCTTTTGCCCCGAAAAAATTGAGAAACATAGGCAAACATTAACTAAGTCTAACTAACGACAGCTATATCCCTCAGGCCAAAATCCTCGGAGAGTCCCCAGCCAAGCCCTCAAACGTTAGCTAGTATGCCAATACCACTGACAAAGCAAACAAGCGTGCGTCATAATAGCTAGCTGTCATGATACATACTGGCTAGATAAATACAACGTAACATGTGTTAGTTAGACTAAGAATTCTTGAATGCCAGGACCATTAGTCTTCTCGGCTGGCATTGCATTCACCAAGACTTTTTGAAAGTGACTAATTTCAAACAGTTTCCTTATGTAAGGGCATGGTTGGGAAAGTCCTGCGACATAAAGTCCTTCGAAAAGGTTGGCTGGTTTACCATTAATTATGTTATCAACATTGCTGGATTTTGAGGCCCATTGTCACTGTACAGAGGAGTTTCCTGATCACACAGTTGCTTTACTCTGTCGCTTCTCCTGTTCCTCTCCCTCCTTTTTAGTGTAAGACACTGAGATTGTGTGTACACCATATGGATAAAAGTAGATAAACACCTAAACATCACATCCATAAATGCTTGTTATGTGCATTAATATGGATACTTTGCTGCTATAACTGTCTCCACTCTTCTGGGAAGGCTTTGAACTAGATTTTGTAACGTGGCTGCGGGGATTCACTTCCATTCAGCCACAAGAGCATTAGTGAGGTTCGGGAACTGATGAAGTCCTGGCTAACAATCTGCGTTCCAATTCATTCCAAAGGTGTTCAGTCGGGTTGAGGTCAGGGCTCTGTAGAGGCCAGTCAAGTTCTTCCACACCAAACTCGGCAGACCATTTCTTTATGGAGCTCGCTTTATGCAGGGGGGCACTGTCATGCTAAAACAGAAAATGGCCTTTCCTAAACTGTTGCTTACAATTCTCTACAATGCCATTGTATACTGTAGCATTAAGATTTCCCTTCACTGAAAATAAGGGGCCCATCCCAAACCATAATTTACAAGGAGTGTCCACATACTTTGGCTACGTAGTGTAGGTGTACAAAAAAACAGTTGTGGGTGAAGTATAAAAATGTGCAATTAAATACTGTATATAAAAGGATCATATGCCTGCCTGTTCTTGTTGTCACATCCGTTAGAATTTAGGTTTGTTAGGAATTAATCGACTGCTTGAAGCTGTCTGACTTGCTCAATCAATTGATATGAATCTTTTTTTTTTAATGTTCAAGGATATTACTTCTCATTGCCAAATTGGATATCTTTTTAACCTGTTCTTTTTTATAAACCTGTTCAACATGTTTACCTATTTTAGCATTGCCAAATGTGATATTGCTTTTAACTTTTTGAGTATAATTTCTGTCATTATTACAGATGTGTTGCTCAATGAATATTGCTAAAGATTGCACTGAATGAAATTCTAAATCTTATTTGTTACATTTATATCATAATTGGTTGTGTAAAGTTGATGACAAGCAAAAGTAAAGTGTTCACCCAACCCTGTTACTGTGTGCAACCCTATTAGCCTGCTTTCAACCCTGTTCATTTACAATTTTAATGGAAATAGCCTCAAATGAACTTATTGACTCCTCTATTTTTGAAGTCAGTTTAATGATTTGAATAATTACATACAAAAAAGATTTATTATTGAAATGGGGGCATATGTGTCTGTTATGATGAACATGTTACAAAAGTAGGTATAATGCAATTAAAATCTGATCAGAAATTTAATGTGAATTACATGTGAATAGGACTTTTCCTCGCTCAATGATAATTACGTTATTTAAAACAAGGTATTAAATGATACTCCCAATATTGGTAATAAGGTTGCACCAAGCAGAGTGCACAAGATGTAAAACATTGCATAAATAATCTTTACAGTCTGACCTGGGAAAATCCAGTTTTCTGAAGGTTTAATATCACTTTTCTTTGGATAAATAGCAGAAAGCATTCGGAAGCCAGTCAATTTTGAAAACTATTTTGATGCCTAAATAGTGTACGTTAGTGAAAAAACTAAATAATATCCATTCACAGGTTTGCATTTTCCTTTTTGAATATGATATAATTACTGTCTAAATTGTATGCTCACCCTTTGTCTTTATAACTGCCCCCAACCTTTTTTGTATCCTCTGATCAGCTTTTGGACCCCCTCCCCATCCCAACACACAGTATCTGTTAACCGTTATAACCCATGCCATACGTTAGAATTCTGTTTTTTTGTAAAAAAAAATTCAAACGTTTGCACTCAACTGTATTTAATAGGTAATGTTTTCAAGAGGCTCATGTTTGACAATGTCTGCATTAACAGCTCTTATTTTCCTACTCAGAGATTTACTCTTACTGCTTTCTTTGTGTCAAAAGGTATGAGATTAATTGGTTTGTGTGGTGTTTGACAAATGACAGAGTACTAAAGTAATTATTTATGTTAATACTAACATTTCAGGTTGGTGAAATCCTCTGATATTGTCAGATATTAAAACTATACTACAAATATCAGAGTAGTTGTTGGCCATGACCTAAGCACAACAATGTGCACCTTTTATTATGTTTTATTTGCAGTAGTTACTGTGTTCACTGAAGTTACTTTGTTTAGTGTCTCTTGTATGCACCCAATTCAGTGAAAATGCTACCTTACATAGGTTTCAGGCTGCTGCCTTATTCATGTACCTCTCTGTTCAATCAATATTTCCAAGATATTGAGGTTCAGGTTATGTCTCAGAGCCATCTTATCACATGGCCAAAACATCACCAACGTTTGTTTTTCTTTCTCAAATCAGTAGCATTTTTGCTTTACCTCGGCTAGGTAGAACTGGACTGTAGGCTGGTGATCAAACCACCTTTCATGTGGTGACACCACGTCCCTTTGTGATGTGGAAAAGCAGTGACCATGAACAAGGCCCTCTATTTGTAAGGCAAAACAGAAACATAAGCAAAGCTTAGAAGGGGGCCAGCTGTGTTTGTTAGGATGTCAGCATGTTCGTAGCAATGCATTCATCACCCGGCTTCGTAGCCGCGGTCTGGCTTTGTGGGCTTTGGTGAATTTGCATTTTAAATGTTTCATGTCATCCACACAATGGCAAGTACTGACCTAGTGTAGTGTTCGGATGGCTCATCTGGAAAAGTACACTGACATCAAAAAGGACATTGCGAAGTGTTCATTGATTTTATCTGAGCTTCGAGTTGATAGACATTTGTTGACCTATAATTGGAGCTTCAGTTCTGGTTATAATAACAAGCATTTTCCGGTACGTTGCATGTAAAAGGCAGGTTGCTTCAGACCGAAGCAATCATGCAACATTTATTTTTCCCAATACAGACACGTCATTTTACGCTTTAAAGCAGAATACACATAGAAATACTGGATTTATGGATGGTCGATAAAATTCATGGCAGAGAAAATTTATAGTGAAAATTAAGTGATCAATGTGCTTTATCCTGTTACTATGGTATTTGTCACCATAGCAATCACTGGTTATCGTGGCAATGCTTTTTTTTTCAGTAAAAAAGAAAAAGAAAAAGAAAATCTTCTTTGGATGTGAGCAAAAGATGAGAAGGTAGTTGAGTACTGGCAACGACGTTAAATATTACGGTTTAACCCCTTAATGTCCGGGCTTATTATTAATCCTAAAGCATATTATTTAGTAACTGCTATGAATTATTCAGTAACTACAGTGGAATTAACAGGAAAATATATGTAGTTATGAGAGTGAGGAATATAATTTTAGGGGTTAAATGATCTTAGGCATTTTTTGATTAACCTGATTGTCAACAATTACCACTGTAGTGAGTTCAATAAACACATGGCTAGCAGCTGAAATAAGGAAAGATAGATTTTGCATATATGATACAAATCAAAAGTTGTTGTTTTTTACTTTCTAAATTGTAGTAGCCAGCAGTGGGAAAACATTAGAAGCCATGAAATTGTTCATTTCTGACAATACTCAAACTTCACGTAAGAGTTTCCTAAAAAAAAAAGACAACAATAACAACCATTTCTCTTACTCTTTATACAGAAGATCCTAGAAGATTTTTCATGTACATGTATATGGGATACATTTATTTTAGAAGCCGGGTCATGGGCCATGACCTAGATAGCCACCTGAAGAAAATAATCCCATCCCTTCACTGTAACCCCCCCTCTCCGCTCAGACATCTCTCATGCTCAGTGTCAACAGGGCAAATGGAAGAAGCGCATACCATCAATGCTCGTTTGGGCGCTTTGACAGCCTAGTTTTACTCTCTTACAAGTCAAATGCTACATAGGCTGTGAGGAAAAAAGCACTACAATTGAGCAACGTATAGAACGAATATATGAAATGTCTACGGATGTCCCGATCCGATACTGTGTATCGGTATTGGAGACTTCTGGCTTTGACTTTGACGTTGACTTATTTTCCGATCCGATTCATTAACGTATTCTATGCTGTTAAACATGCGTGGCGTTGGCTGATCCAACACAGATCATGCACGTGAAAACACAGGAAACAAACTGCCTTAAAGCACGTCGCAATCTCGATCCTGATGTTCTGCGTAACTTGGGGATGTCAGTTTTGGATCAGCTGACACCCAGAGTTCTGTGCATGCCTAGAAATATCCAATGGCCATATATATTTCGCATGGATTTCACATAATCAATTCATTTTTGTTCAAATCGGTATCCAGAAACAGAGTTGGTGTAAGGAAGGGCCTTTACTTAGATTACTTTGTAGAGTTGTAGTACAAAAAGGCAAGAGTGACGAGACATTTCAGGGACATCAGGGACATTTCTTAACTATGGGATATGGTAGATGTTGTGGGGGTTGATTATCAGTGGGCTAATATTAGTTTTTGATGGCAATCCTTTGTTGGTTACACTCATAAACAAGTATGTTTGCATTATTACCTTGTTATACAACAGCGCTGTTGAATTCTCCATTCTGATTGGTCAGAAAGTGTTGATTAATTTTCTATAACTGCACTATTCTGACAGTAGTGCCGGCTGCAGGGCAAATCACAGGTTTATATTAATGCGCTCATCCTATAGTTGTTCTATAGTAACAACTAATTCACAGGGACTTATATGGCGGACGCTCACATAGTTTAAGCCCAACAATAAACGGATTTTAAAAAAGCTTTGTTATTTAACAAAGTAAAACGTATAATCGTTGCTATGGTAAAGCTTTCTGTAAGGAGATCGTTTATTTAACATTTATGGAAGGAGACTCCTTCAATTATGTCATTTAGACATCCATAAATGACTTGGTTTCTTCTTCATGTCGTCTCAGGGAGTTTTCCCTTGCCACTGTCGCCTCTGGCTTGCTCATTAGGGATCTAGATCTACATCCGGTTTTCTGTAAAGCTGCTTTGCGACAATGCCTATTGTTAAAAGCGCTATACAAATAAAATTGAATTGAACTGAATTGAATCCGGTGTCAGCGCCTTATAACTGTCAGGGGTAAAGTCTTCAGGGCACAGCGGTTTATCAGTAACATGAAAGGCTGCATTTTTTTGTCTTATTAACTTCATGAGAGAGAGAAAAAAAAAGAGCGAGGCTAGTGAGGGAACAACTGTTTATAGCTGTTATAACATAAGTGAGAACAGGGACTAATGTGTTTCATGCACGTTCCACAACTATAAATGGATTTATTTAAAAGGATGACGTGTCTTTCTTTAATAAATAAAAATGAGTAATCGTTGGCAAATTGCTGTGGTATAAGCGGAATAAAACACTTTGGGGCGTGCCGTTATAGGAAAATAATCAACTCCAGGGTGGTAACGCCCCTTCCGCTTCGTGTCGGGACCGCATCGCACTGCCCCGCCGTTGATTATTTTCCTATAACTGCACAACCTGTCGTGTTTTATTCCTTACATAAGACATGGGTTTTCCCATTCCAACTTCCACAGAGGTATATTTCGCACCTACTAAGTGTTTTTGTGATATAAAATGCCAACTACTGTGACCAGTTCTATTTTCTTGAGTGTGTTTTGCAACAGTGTTTTTACTTTAAAAAATAAAATAAAAAATTTGGTAGCTCAGGTGTATATAGCTATGGTTGGGAAGGAAGGACGTATATATGAGAGCATTATACATACTCTGCTGCTACAAATAGTGCTTGTTTTTGCAAAAATACTCAATACTAAATACTAGGTCTGTCTGAGAATTGTCCATTAATATTGTAGCCTATTGTCTGCTTTTAATTCTACCAAAGAATATAAAACGGGTGTATTATTTTATTCTACATTGTTATTCAAGTATCATTATACACTCCCATGAACAGTATTCCTGTCTGGTCAAGTTTCTGACTCGATTAAGTTTCCTTTCCCACTTAAAATACCTTTCCACAGGTTTGTCCAAGAACTCAACCTCTAGCAGATTATGAAAGGATGCACCTTGCTGATGTATGTCAAGGAGTTAGCTATTGCCAAAAAAGATTACATCTCTTCAAATGTTCTCATTTCAGCATTCAGTGACAATAATAGTGCCACACCACATTATATTATGAACATAATCAGTTTAAACTGAACTGTTTTACAGGCCTCTTTTTCTCGACAAATATCAGCAGTCAGGATAGATTTTTCTTCATAACATTTTATTTGTTCTTATCAAAAATCTTCATGTTTTGTTATATAAATATTCAATTCCATTTCATTTGTGATACCAAGACAATCCAAATAAGGGCGGCATAATTTCCCGCTAACTAACAAATTGACAAGGACGTGATACGTGTTTTTTTTTGTTGCCTAGTCCGTTTCAGTTGTTGCTCTTGTTTCACCCTTTAAACACAACACAACACAATTGCTAAGATCTAAATGGCTAATGGCTTTGGTTGTTACTCAAATGTACATTTTTCATTGCTCTCAAAGAAGAGGTTCACAAAAAGCTTAAACATTACCTCTGACATCACTTTCTGCCTTCTGATGTAGAGCCTCCAAGATCTGTTACAGATGGTGTCAAGACCCAGTGACCCAACATCTTTGAAATGAAATGTCCCTAGCACGTGTCATGCTTCCAATGTGTACCCTATTGAGAAAATGGGAAAGTGCATAACTTTGGGGACTCGTTCATTACTTATCGTTTTCCCCCCCAAGGGAATTACCTTTGAGCGTGTTGGCACCTCGTCTTAGTAGCTAGTATCCAAAATGTCTAAAATGTGCATTAATAACTTAATAGATAGAAGATGAACAAAGTCTCAAAAGGTCCCAAAAACGTGTCATTTTCAGCGCTGCACAAATTTGAATTGTGCACTTTTAGTTTTCGAGAAAAAGACTGCGCAAGTCTACCACTCTAGCTTTTAAACTACCATGTGCTTTCCCCAGATAAAGAACATTTAGTTTAGTTTTGGCTTAACTTATTAAACCCCTATAACCACTGCAGCGAGTTGGCCTATTGCCTTTTGGCAGAATTATCTGTTACCATCTGTTTTTAATAGTAAACAATAAAATAATTAAACCCATGAGACTGTTATGATGAGGCTCCCTCTTGCACGTCTAAAATGACCTAAATGCTAGTGCACGTGCACACCACTCCTTATTGTTGAACGATGGCATTAACATTTAGCCCTGTGCCACTGGATGCTCCTTACTCGGGCCAAAATACAACGTAACATTTTTGCCAATAGCGTCGATGGGATGACGCAGCATGGTGTATAGGTAACTCCAGGTTGTGCTTTTTGTAGTGGTGTTGTTGTTGTTGTTGTTGTTGTTGTTTTAGTGACGCCACCCGCTCCAGGTGTCGCCGGCTCTCTGCATCTACAACACGCCCAGCTCCAGCCGCCTAACCCGGGTTAAAGTGTGGCGCTGTTATAGGACCAAACTGGGTCCGTCCTACTTTTAAAAAAAAAAAAAAAAAAAAAAAAAAAAATTGGACTTCTTTTAATTCTCCTCATAAACGACGTGCACGAATCAGTGAACGCCTCCGACTCAGGGTTTGACAAGAGGCGCCGAGTCAATGCACTCCACACCAAAAATAAAAAATTTTTTTATTATAATAATAATAATAAAACCGTCCTGCGGGAGGAAGCGACACGGGGAGATACGGACGCCATTACACAAGAGTCGGAGGTCCGATTTAGAGAGGTGAAGTCATTTAGCCTACCATTCTTTGATGCTGTGGGTCTGCGTAGCCGCTCGGACCCGTGTCGCCGCACGCGTTTAATTCGCTGTTGGAGAAATGCGCAAGCGAAGGCCGGCCGCCTCTTTATCCTCCCGCACTGTGGAGAGAGACTCCGAGCTCGGACCTGCGACCAGCCATTTTCTGCGTACCGAGGGTTCGAGCCGGTGACACCGCGCGCGCGCGAACACCGCTCGCTTGCAAACCATATTTTCAAACTTTCTTAAGGTAGCGCAGCATATGTAGGATGCTATTATTCCCGCGACACTCTTATACCTGCCAATATAGCACTGAACCCCTGTTGTGTGACACTTCCCTTTCTCTTTTTCTTTATTCAAAACCGAAATATTGAATATGAAACTGTTCTCACCCCCACGAGTCAGCTCGCGCAGGCACTGGCTAACCCGACCCTCGCGCACTTCCGGAAGACCAAATATGAATGAATGAGTGGGCGGGGACAGTGCGCGATAGGGGCGGGGCTTGCTTGGGGTGTCGCAGTTTGGTGCGTCAGACGCGACACTTGAGATGCGTTCATAATATTTAAATTGCACGATCAATTAAATGATGGAAACATGTGATTTCTGTACGAATGCAGATGCGGAAAGTATTGCACATAGGCGTGTTACAGAGATGAGCCAGGATGATATAAAGTCTGAGTCATTAGATAAACCAGTATAAATGAGCCTAAACTCTTATTTGGGTGGCTTATTAATGAGTTCATCAGTAATAACAGTGACAAGCATGGTGTTCCCCGCTGCTTCTTTATTGTGAAACCATCAAACAAAAACAAAATCCAAACAAAAAATACATTTCTCAAACAAAACACCCTGATTTGTCTGAAGCCGATGATGTAATATTTGCCCTGTGATGAACTTTGCTCAACACACTGCACCCTTGCCCCAGAAATAAGTCAACTTTGGTACCAGCTGGCTTGTTTCAGTCTCTACTTATGGTGTTATGCAGTGCAGTCCAGTGCTCTAAATCTAAATCTAAGATTGTTAGATACAGCATAAAGAAACTTTGCTATACCTTGTGACTGACTGGTAAAGATGACACAGGTCGGTGAAAAATATCTATAGGTTAAAAAAAAAAATCGTATAATAAAACGTACAATATGAATGTTTTTAACAAATCAATCTCCGAACTAGTGAAATACTAACTGCTCGAAAGAATCCATCTACAAAATAAGAATACATCAGCTAAAATATGCAACACACTTTCATTTTAATTATTCAGTTTAAGATAACCTTGTCCATGCAATAAAGAGTAAAGTGAGTAACCTGCTAAATAGAAAATAACTCACTAATACAAGTTAATAATAAATGCAGTATCTCTATATGCTTATTTTTCTATTTTTTTCTTTTAACTGAAAATATTCGGTTTAGATAGTTCTGTTTACCTTTTTGTGTGTGCACTATGATGATTAAAAAAACTGCATTCAATGGAACCTACATAACATTCTGATTACTTTCCTGACCTTTGCTCCTGTATGAAGCACGGCATAGCGAAAGGGCTTCAGATAATTAAATTCCTTTGTCTAAAAATTGCATAAAATTATCTACATCTTAGGACTCGTGAAACTGGTGACAAAAAGTTTGAGTCTTTTTGGTGAAGTGGCAGCGAGTCAGAATACTGGATGGGGGCCAGTAAGAGAGCAACTTCACTCAGATGTGTAGTTAGTCCAGATCAGCGGAATCACATGGATTAATCTCAGATACCAATCGGTGAGGGTAGAGATTATACTGCAGCCAGGTGGGATCTGGAGAGAGCGAGAGAGTCATGGGTGAGAGTGGGAGAAAGAGAGAGAGTTGTATGAAATGCATGAGCATGTATGACAATATAAATATAAGTAAATCTGTAATATACACAGTTCATAAAATATGACGGGTGATTCCAAACTTTTGAACGCTCATGTAAGTACGAATTATAAGTAAATGTGCTCTCTGTATTTATATTAATACAATTATATACACATTTACAGGTAACTATAAATGCGTATGTGAATGCGTGTGTGTGTTTGTCTAACCAAGGTAACAGCTGGGTGCAGGGAGCCGTCCATCAAAGCAGGTCTCCATGGCTGTGAAACTGCAATGCTTTTGTGGGTGTTTGCAGAAGAAGGTTACATTCTCCCCGTGAGTTACCATCCCATCTGTTAAGTCATAGGGCCAGCGCTTAACCCCGTCCACTATCACTCTGCTGCGCTGTGCGGGGATTGGACAGTGGGCTGAATCGCACGTGCCGCACAGGTAAAGAAAAAGACAATCAGAAAGGCAAAAACAGTTTAATAATGGAGTTTAATGGAATAAGTCTGCTTATGAACGTAAACATACATGGATTGAAGCTGATATTTGACACAGTATTTGATGAACCCTCCCTTACCTCGGCAGGAAGGCACTCTGCTCCATGTGCCATCTAACTGACATGTAACTTGGTTTGGCCCGTCCAATAGGAAGGTCTTCTTGCAAAGATAATAGATGGTATCGGCCACTTTATATTCGGATTTCTGCACGGCCACCAAGTAGCCATGATCGACTTCCTGTGGTGGCGGACAAAACACACCTACAGGACACATACACACAACGACTACATGTTTGTTTTTAGTAAGTCAACAGGATTTTGGTGGTTACCCAATGCAAAATAAATGCTTAATACTCATTTGCACCTTTAAACACATTTAAACTGCATCATTTAAAATTATAGTCAATGCTCTAGGTTTTCACTTATGACCTCATGCAAAGGGCAGCAGCAGCTGCTTCTTCTAATAACCTGCAGATGGCAGGCAAGGCTTTTGAAATACAGAATGAACTAACAATAAGGTGTACCTTCAAACTTGTCCAACAGAGAGCAGCGTAGTATCCTTCCCTCCTACATGTCCACCCACAAAGGCTTCATCTCACTCTCTCATTCACGCTCTAACATCTTTCTCAACTTTGTAGCAGAATGTTGTTTTGGAGGCGTGCATACACAGTCACACATCTCTTCCATATTCCACATGCACACATGAATTTAATCACCTGGAAATTCTCCCTTGTCATTTATATACATGGAACTTTATGATCTCGAATACATTTTGTAGAAGTAAACACACATACACACATTGCATCCTTACGTTGACAGATGGGGTGTGGGTAACGCCACGTCTGGTCCTCGTGACAAAAATTTTCACTGTTTCCAACCAGCACAGATCTGCAAAGGATGGAAGGAGTGAGGAAATCTGAGCAAAGTGAAGAATATGGTTTGCAATCTTTCTGTGTCTCTGTCAACCATTTGAACTGTCTCTCACCCAGGAGCACACTGGTACTGTATGGTGGCACCTACTGCAGCACTGCCTTGCATCGACAGCAACACGTGATCAGGCAAAGGGCAGGACACTTCAGACTCCAGCTCTGCTTCAACACTCCTACCTGAGAAGAAAAGCAAGAGAAAAGCAGAGAAAGACCATAAGTAATAGGCTCAGTGGGTACAGTCTAGCCCTTAACAACAACAGATATATGAAATCATTGATGCCCTGAGATAAAAGACTATGGCTTGTGTTCCATTACTCTTTTTAACACACCCTCATTAACTTCCCCTTACCATTTCCCCTAGGGGGAATCCCTGTCAGCACCTTAAGGGCCCTTGCAATACTTTATTAGTTCAAGTTAAGTTCATTAGGTGTCCCTTTGGGGAGCTGAGGGATTGAGTCCACATCAGTGTAGACTTCAGGGGCAAAATCATCGAATGCAAATTTTCTTTGGTGGGTGAAGCTGTTTACAAATGGAATTTCAATTTTAGAACTATATTATGTAATTCACTAATTCGTAGACAACCTCTGCATCCATATGTGACAGCTGACGTAACATTATTACTTTACTCTAATTATCATGCTAGCTAGTTAGCAAGACGATATGACTGTCTAATTCAAAGGAAATAGACTGTACAGAATTTATAGGGTAATCACTTTAAATACACTGTGCTTGCAGCCCAGGGAAAGTTCAATCCGATTGAAAAATCCATTCACCACTACACATTCTTTCCCTTGTGCTCATGTGACATCTGAGAGTCACGACATTCGAAGAGGCCACGTAAAAACAGTAACAGAAAGCAGGGTATGTCGTCACTGTAAAAGCGGTGAGACAAAGACCAAATGGCACTTTTCCCTTCACAGTGAAAGATTTCAGGACAAAATGCTTCAACTCTGTCGGGTCCAGATTTACGTTCCTCACTCTTGTGACTACATTCCTGTCCTATTAGTTTCGCTGTACCCTGCTGAAAAATCCAGCTTGGTCTGACCAGCTACCAGCTGCCAAAACACAGGCCGAGCTGGTCAAGCTGGTAGA
>JAOUQW010000042.1:21873456-21888934 GCA_028565825.1 Olivaichthys viedmensis | reverse complement strand
ATCAGGAACACTGTTAAGAATTCTAAAATAGTTTTGATTTGTTGAACACTTTTCTTGGTCACTGTGTTCATAATGTTGATGATAATAAAGTCTTTATTATTATTCTGAAATAGTAGTAAACAGTAAAATTGAAGAAAACAGGTGTCCACACTTTTGACTGGTACTGTATATACAAAATAATTTCACACACAATTTACAGCAGCACTGCAATATAATAACTGCAGTAGTATGATATAGATTAAACATTTGCATTCTTATGTATGCAAAACCTACAAACCCCTGAAACCTTTTAGCATTCCAAATCCTACAACTGGATACAGACTCACATGCAACATGAAATTTAGCTGCACTCACACGCTCAACCCCTGCCAAACTTCAATAACACAAACCGCCTCAGGATTTCATACACTGACAGATCCAGTGAGGAAAGGTTCTGAGCCACATATTAGAGCCTGCCTTCTGTTTTCTGAGCTACCTCGTTCATACTCATCTACTTGTACTACAGCAGTCAAATTTCATTTCCAGTTCATCAGCACAATTTCATTTTGAATGGGATCACACAAAAAAATGGGTATATTTCCATTGCAATAATATTGCAGGGAGGATTTGGGGCTTTTTTTAAATTAATTACACAATCAACTACGATACCTCTGGATAATTGGATAGTATATATATATATATATTTTTTTTTTTTACTTTTTTGACATTCATATGTTTTAACTGTTTGTTTGGTTACATACTGTGGGGGCATATTTATTTATTTACAGTAGATTTGTGTTTATATTTAGCATTCAAAAGATCCACTCAATTAATGTGACCAAGCAGTCTTATTTTGATTCGAAGATTTATACATATGAAGGAACATCGGCTTATAATGTACAATGTGAAAGAAAAGGCTGTATTCTGTTGATTTAAAATGATACAATTATAAAGTGTAATAAAACTATATTGTTCTTAAATTGGCTCAATAATTGTAATAAATAATAATGAGCATTTTAGCCATTATTGTGCAGCCCTAATATTAAGTCTCTCTGGGTTTAAAATAAAACAAATCTAACCTTTATCTGAGAGACCTAAACTTTCCCTTTAAAGACCGAATGAATCCTGAGTCCCTCAACTACCACCAGCAAAAGCTGTGCCCACCAACCAGACTCACTGTGCAAGCAGTCGGCAGCTCCCAGCATGCTTTGCGGCGCCTGCATCTCCAGGCCAAGCAGTGTGGGCGGTGAGGCGGCGGACGCTGAGGAGGAGGAGGAGGAAGAGCAGGACGAAGGGGATGTGGAGGGGCACTGTGAGCTCTGGGAGGGGATCTGAGCTCCGTGCATAGCCATGCCATTCTCCGTCAGGAACTCGCCCAGGTCCATGTAGTGCAGCTGGAACAAACCGGCATCGGACGCCACCGTCCGCTCCCACAGGCTCTGAAATGTGCCCGTTCCTGTGCCTAAACCGCTACCATCTGGGACATGCCCGCTGCTGCTCCTGTCACGCATGGAGCAGCATCCCAGAGAATCCTCGTCCATGTCCAACCTGTCCTTATCTGAGACACAGAGGAGGAAAAGTTCAAATACGATCTGCATGTCGGTTGATAAAACATAAATAGACATCAAATAGATTAAGATCAAATAAATCAGCATTGTGCATTCATACTCTTTATCCTATCTGAAACCATTTTCTTTTTATAGCCATGTTTTACAGTAGTGCTCCATTTTAGCGTTTTAGCTACATCATAGCTGTGATTTCCTGCACGGTTTCCCATCGTAGCATGGTGGTCCTGGTTAGATCTGAGATGTAATACATGCTCCATTTAGTCTCATATTTCAGATATGTACAAATTCAGAATTTCTGTACTGGAGATGGATGGACCAATCAGTGAACTATGATAAGGCATTATACATGATGAGTTGAATTATTAAGAACAACATTGCTGGTGGAAGCCTTTACGACACATTTTGCTTCCTTACTCCATTTTCAGCTAATTCTGTGCTCTATAAAGACTCAAGTTCAAAAGAAAGATTAAACTGTCAATGTCAAAAAATGTGTACATATAATGAGCAGTATAGGTAGAGCACCTTCACTTACTGTGCAATATTGCTAGCACCATCACATGTCTGTAATTTTCCTGTAACATGAGCTATCCCGTACAGTAATTTTTAACCCAGAGTTCAGGGTCTACATAGATTCATCTCAGCAGCTTATCTCGATTTACAAGGGCTTGAGCTATTACAATATACTAGACTGTCTTATATGCATAAAGCCCATTCTGCAGGCCACTCTTCTGCACACGTGCTAACCAGAGCCTTATTAAATAAAGCCACTCCACAACCACAACACATGCTGCCACAAACGCTAATCTCTCAAAAAGGTCTCTAAAAAGCGTAGGGAAAGTTGAATGTTAACCTTGAATCATATGGACTGGCCACAGCTGCAGGCACAGACAAAACAAGCAAGCTGTAAAACTAGAGTTTGAATCTCACCACATCAGTCTCATCCTCCCTAAAAACAGCAGGCCCCCATATCCATTCCTCACTGCGCGTGCTGATGCTCTAATAACCCATGCTATTAGAGTTGTTATTAGTAGTCTCACTGCACTACTGATGCTCTAATAGTGATGATATAATGGTCCATTTGACAATTAAAACACCAATTCAATATCCTCAGTCATTAACAATCACCTTCACATCATTGTCAGAGAGCTCCCTCATTATGTAGAACACTCACTTACATCTCAAGAAATGTTAGGCAAGCTGCTTTTGGACCGTTATGGTCCAATGAGTCTTATTTCTCTGACAAACGGCACCAAGTTGTTCACGGCGTGACATAATATCAGAATAAGCAATAACTTCAGTGTCCCCCAGCCACTGCAGAAAGCTAAGTTTCCTGTAACATTAGCCATTACTTCTTACCGTAGGCAATCAGTCATGACAATTAGTAAACTTACAGCTGTATATCTGTGCAAGGCAGGGCTTTTCTTCATTACATATGGTCTTTACGATAATATACATTTTAAATATGTCTATAAACTGCCACGGCTCTTTTCTGCTCCTTCTGAACCATGTGACCGGACCCGTGACTCTTTGAATTGCTGTAGCGGTTCTTTATTTTTTTATTCTTGCTTTCGAGCAATTTTAAATATTTCATAAGGCTTGATGGAAAAATCAATGTACTGAACCTTTTTTTTTATGTGTATGGCAATAAATCCCATACATTTGATCCATTTTAGCTAAATGTTTGTGGGCTGGCATTTGAGCTGCTGCAAATAAACCTTTGGAATTAATGGAGCAGGTGGCTTTTCACTTGGTTCATAATCAGTTCAAGATCAAAATGCCTGATCCTTGACCAGGTTAATCATACACCATTTCTGCATAGTCACTGTACAGAAAAGAATTATTCAGTTCTCACACAACAGCAATACATAAAATTGTCTCTCTTCATCAAGCAGAGATTGTGGCCAATAGCTGTTAACATCTGCTTTTGAATCTGGGGCACTTTCACTGTGTGATTGACTGCACCAAAGCTGAAAAAATCTTTACCAATTTGCAGTCAATTCTGCCTCTCTGGTTAGCTGATTTTCTATTAAAAACACTGTTCTGCATTTGTATTCTTTCAATTTATTACCCCTTTACAGAATCCGGGTTATTGACACCTCCATGTATTCTTTGGTGTCAATTCTTAGGTGCTCAACTCAGATGTTTCGATATGTAAAGCTAATCAGCAGCCCCTTTGCTCACACAAATCCTATTCAATTGGCAAAAACATCTTATATACACCATCCACATACACCACGTTTCAAATGACAGAGACACTTCCACTATTTTGTTGGCCCTGTCAGTTTTGTTGTCATTACCTATTCATATCCTATACCTATGCTTGTATAATTTTTAGTATCACCGGTTTAACTTTATGCAAATAAGACGCAAAGTGATGTGGCAACTACCAATGGGAGTAAGGGGCGGTGGTACGCTTCTTCCCCCCCCCCCCCCACTGAAAAACGTTATTCATGTTTTTTGGCTCCAGATATTTGTTCTTAGTCGCAGGTCTTGAACCAGCAGGTGATACCATAGACCGTATATACAGTCAATCGGTGATACTCGCCGTGCTGGCTACGGGGCTCAAAGTGTTTGATGTACACGTATAGAGCCACTGGTCTTTTCGCGGCAAATAGCTATGCAGTTGTTGTTTTTTGCAGCCATATCACACTAGCCAGGTGATACCAGGGAAACCATGGCAACCGGCAGTAACTCAAGACAGACAGCAGCTAGACATTTTAACCATTGTCGTTAAGATTGTAGATAGACAGATTGTAAACAGACATTTTAACCAACCATTGTAGAGCGCCTTTAGCAGTAGCTTTTAATGTGATTACACAGAATCAAGGAAAGCCACGCGTTCCTTACCCTTCATTTCGCAGCAGTCTTTGAAGCGCTGATCACTTTTGAGCAGGATCAGCGGTGGGGATTTAAGGTCAGGGCTGGTGTCGACTGGTCCAGTCTCCACCTGCGAGATCTTAAGCTCCTGAAGTGTGTTTTGGGTCCAGAAGGGGGCAGCAGGAGCTGGGAACCACTGTCGAGAGCTGGACAAGTTCACTACACAACTTAACCCACACACAAACAAATAAATCACAATGTGCTTCACAGTGGAAACAGCACCTACAGGCACGAGCGTCAATCTGATGACAGATTGTGATGACAGATCATGGACAATATGACCAACAGAGTCCATGTCAACAAGAATTTTCCAGCTGGGGCCTATATTAATGATCTCCCCCCCCCCCCATGTTCTACAGTAATACGAACACCAGACCACAGGGTTAGATTAATAGATTACTGTGCTACAATCATCCAGATAAGCATTGACAGTCACATTAATAGTGCGTAACAGTAAGTGCATATTTACCTTCAGTCTTCTTGAGAGCGACGAGCTCAGGAAAAAGAAAAGAGTGTCATCGTGTTGCATTGGGTGGCAGTCCACTGGATTGAAATGCCTTCGCGCGCACGCCGAGGTGGCAAACTTTAAAACGGCAAATCTACCGACGTACGTGCACAAAAACCAAACAGCCTAAAGTGTCAGACGCAGCACGAGAAGCAGGTCTCGCGAAAAGGGAAAAAAAAAAAAGTTGCTAATAGAAAGACGAGCGGTGGAAATTCCAATCATGTTTAAAACTAATAACGGCAATAACACGGCGTTGGCTGAGCACTCCCCCCAAAAAAAAAAGAAGAAAAAAAAAAGCAACGTCGTTCCAAAAAAAACAACGAATGAAAACAAAAACGAAGAAAAGAAAGAAAGAAAAAAAAAAAAAACCCCTGCAGGACACGGGTGCAACTGCGCAGTGCCGGTTGGTTGGACGTTATCGCTTCTTTCTTTTTTTTTTCTGTTCTGCAGCCGTTTTCTCCTCCTCCTCCTCCTCCTCCTCCTCCTCTTCTCTGCGCGAGCACGTGAGCTCCTCTCTCAGCCGGAACGAACCCCGGGCAGTCACGTGACGGCGCATCGCGCGCGCGAGCAGAAAGCCCGATTGAATTTGCGCGAGCGTTATAGAGAGGACGTCCACAGCCGCACTAAAGAGCTATGGTCTGAATAGTAATAGGGCTTATGTCGACGTGCTATCGAGTGCGATAGTACGCGAAACGTATTTGGGTTGAAAACAAAAAGCACGCGCGCTTTAAAGCGTGGGCGTTACAGGGAGTAAAGCTTGGACAAGCCCACCTCTTCACACGTGAGATGGTCACGCAGCTGACGTCTGTGTCACCATGTCACGTGCGAGGGACTTGCATACGTCTAGCGTTTATTTCGCAGAACCGTGGCGAAAAAGCGCGCGTGAAATGTCTTGGTTGGTGATCGTATCGTTATGGCGTCGCCTGAATAGGCCCGGGCCCTAAAAAAATAAATAAATAAAAATCCCGCACACACAATTTCAATTCGCTGCTAATCCGCGGGATTCTCTCTCTTTCTCTACCTCTCTCTCTCTCTACCTCCGTCTCTCTCTCTTTCTCTACCTCTCTCTCTCTCTCTCTACCTCTCTCTCTCTCTCTACCTCTCTCTCTCTCTCTTTCTCTACCTCTCTCTCTTTCTCTACCTCTCTCTCTCTCTCTCTCTACCTCCATCTCTCTCTGTCTTTCTCTCTCTCTACCTCCATCTCTCTCTGTCTTTCTCTCTCTCTACCTCCATCTCTCTTTCTCTACCTCTCTGTCTTTCTCTCTCTCTACCTCCATCTCTCTCTCTTTCTCTACCTCTCTCTCTCTCTCTCTTTCTCCATCTCTCTCTGTCTTTCTCTCTCTCTACCTCCATCTCTCTTTCTCTACCTCTCTCTGTCTGTCTCTCTCTCTCTTTCTCTACCTCTCTCTGTCTTTCTCTCTCTCTACCTCCATCTCTCTCTCTTTCTCTCTCTCTACCTCCATCTCTCTCTCTACCTCTCTGTCTTTCTCTCTCTCTACCTCCATCTCTCTTTCTCTACCTCTCTCTCTCTCTTTCTCTACCTCTCTCTTTCTCTCTCTCTACCTCCATCTCTCTCTCTCTCTTTCTCTACCTCTCTCTCACTCTCTCTTTCTCTACCTCTCTCTCTACCTCCGTCTCTCTCTCTTTCTCTACCTCTGTCTGTCTCTTTCTCTACCTCTCTCTCTTTACCTCTCTCTCTCTCTCCGCAGGAGAAACACAAGCGCTTTCCATCGCACGTGGCCTCAGCACGCGGAGAACCCTCCGGCGGAGTCGTCGTCCTCTCTGCTATTGGCTGGGAGAACCAAGGTCTCCGCCCCTTTGAATCCCGCCATTGGCTGCCGTGGCTCTATCAATCCCGCCCCCGTAATCTCGCCAGTTACAGCCGCGTGAGACTGCACAGCGCCACATGTTGGTGTGCGCCTATAGGGGGTCTATATGAGTGAGTGCGTCTCACAACTACCACAGATTTAAGGGAATTATATTTGCCTAGAATGAACTTGATAATCCTTTAAATCAAGACCACTTTATTTAAACTAAAACAGTGTTAAATCCATGTGATCTAGTCATACCATCCCTCTTGCTGTAGACATGGGTCCTATTTCAATTCAAAGTAAATGAATCCTCCATGCACCCATAAGAACTAATTACTTGCATGATGCCTACATGAAAAAAAGCGTGTCGATCATAGAATGACAGACTCAAATGTTTAACCAAACAATGCTGAATACAAATGCCGGCTGTGGAGCCCTGCACACCGAGTTTCCTCTCGTGAAAGTACATAGGAAAGGGCAACCTTCTTTTTTTGGGGAGAGGGGGGATTTAACATAAAAATGAGGAAGTCTTCTGCTGCCATCCTGTGGTTAAAATAGAGAGTTGCCACTTCAAATGGCAATAAAGATCACTTTTGCAATTTTTTACCAGGTAGTAAACTGAAGCAAAACAGCCATTACAGGTTCAAGTTCAATATTTCGTTTAGGTTGAAGAAGGAAACCCCAAACAATTTCTGATGGAACAAGCACAACGCCCACAAGCATTCTCCTTTCGTATTCTCCGTTGACTGCAAGACAGAAGGCTTAATTATCAATGCACAACATAATGATATGATAGATGAAACATGTCAATTGTAGCGCACGTCTTGTAACTAGAAATCTGGTCAGATCTGCTATGCATTTTCATCAACCATGCAGAAGTGAGCTTAAGTTACTACTAGAAACATCACTACTGACATTTACTATCTTGGGGTACCTGTACACTCTCTCCTCCAATAACTAATTAATATAAATATATCCAACTTAGTAAATGCTAAGCAGACCTGGAAGAAAAGAAAAAAAACCTGAACTGGGTGCAATTCATGTAGAGATGTGTATGAAAAAGAGTATTTTGACCAAATGAAAAAACGAAATGAAATGCAGTAGCAATAGAATGAACAAAGATATAAGCTTTTAAAATTTTATTAAATGCTTGGGTATAATCAACAACCAGCTTATTATAGGTAAATAAAGTGATAAAAACATACGTGTTGCTTTACTTATTCTCAAGAAAAAAAGATGATCTATGAATAGTATGACATCACTACATAAGAAATGATGAGAAAAGTATAAGGGATACTTTCATAGTTGGCAAGTAGACAGACTATGTCCGACACATAATACATTAATTAAGATCTGAAAGTGATAAATTCCACTATCTTTTCATACTACCTGAAGTGTACCTATGATAAAAACGTATTTGACCTTTGTTTTAAAAAATCATAACAATAATAAAATATAGACACAATTTACATTACAGTACACTTGTTGCTTTCTAATTCTAACTTAGACTCTATATATAAAAGCTTCACCATGCTAATAGGTGAAATTTCAATATGAACAGGCCCTATTGCCTCATTCTACTGAAATTCGAAAATGGAATTCTATTGTTATGAAGGTATCTCCAAACCTGTTTCTGGAGAGCTACTCTTCTGCAGAATTTAGTTCCCACCTTAATTTACTATTTAACACGTGTATAAAACACATTGCTCTAGGATTCAGATGCTCCAGAATACCCTGATGTTATGTTAGGGTTGGTAAAAGAAATGAACTATTCATGCAAGTAGCCCTCAATGAACAGAGCTGAATGTGTTTTTTCTTATTTATTATTTTTGGGAAACCTTTTCCAATTTAAGTGCTGGTCCTTCTTTCTTCATGCTAGTTTTCACTCCAAAGATGATATATCCCTTCTAATCTTCTTAAACACTCACTAGCATGGAGATGAAGACAAAAATGAGAGCTTATTCTGTGATTTTTTTTCTTCTTTTCAATTTCATTTTATACAGTTCCAATTCTATTTAACATGTAACCTGCCGATAATCTCAACACCCATCCAACACATTACGACCAGTGCCCAACATGCACAGATTTGAACAAAACACTGATCTTCCTAATACCATCTTTCTTTCCTCCTTATGCTACTAATGCATTTTTACAAAGAGATCACATCCCCACACTTGTTCTAAGTGAACTACACATTATACATACCAGAGACAGAATAATTCTACAGAGCAACTGCTGACTTACAGTGAGTATTAAATGTTAAGGGAAATACTGTATTAGTAAAATTACTATAAATTCAGTTTAAATTTCAAATGAAGTTAAAATTACAATAATGTCACTCAAGGAGCCAAGGAGTTGTTCAACACACACAATGATCCTTTTGAAGACTGAGGTGGCATTTGTTATGTTGGTATCTTTATAAAAGATGTCTGCAAAGCATTTGGAATTTGGAACTCGTTATAGTTCAATTTGGAGGAACCCATGATGATGAAATAAAAAGGATTTAGCTTTAACAGCACTCAACCGACCTTCTGAGGGTCAGATACCAAGCCTTAGTCTTCATTTTCGTCATGCAAAATGCAATATTCCTTTTTCCACTACATATTGAAGTCATTAAGATTACTGAAGCACACTCAGTGACTGTATTGTATTTGCAGGGTTGAGATATTCCCTTTACTGTCTCCTCTTTTAAAGATTTTTTCTGTTGTCAATTTCAAACAAAGAGCTCTCCCTCGTGTCAGTTCTGTCAGTTTTCCCCGGCAAGTTCTCTTGTGTCTTGTGAGCAGTGCCGCATTCCAGAAACGAGAGGGACAGCGTTTACAGGAAAATGCTCTATTGGATAAATGAGAGCTTCTATGAATAAGGGCCGAAAGTAATTTCCGAGACTGTTTTCCACAAACTGCGCATCTTAATCGACCTGATGGGTAACTGACTCTGGGACAGTGCCTAGCTGCTATGTGGACCATAAGTGCTGCTCGTCGTGAAAATGTTGTGAGAAAACAGAAGGGACAAGGGAATCGTTTAAGAGGGACTTGAAAAGAGAGCAGTCTATATAGTTCCAGTCCTCCTGAAGGACTCAGTTCATACACAACTCTACTTCCTCCACCGCCTCTTCTAATCCTCAAGAGCATAGCCATCTTTTTCCTAAATTTACGTTGCCTTCTACGAAATGCTCTTCTCATTGTTCTCTGAAGCTTTCTCTTCTCATTTTTTTCCTTTTCCCCAGCTGAGAGCTCCATCTGTTCCCTCTCCAATTTTGCGGTCTGGCCCCATTTGTAGCCTATCTTCTCTCTCCCGTTCCGTCTTTTTTTTTTTTTTTTACGTCGCCTTAGGTCTTCTTCACTGTGAAAGGTGTGGTGATGGTGTGGCTGGACATTAGCTGGATGCTGCTGGGAGTGGGAATGGTGCTGATGTTGCTCAGTTGGAGGCAGTGCAAGGGGGTAAACAGGTAAGTTTGGGTTGAGTGCATGTCTTTGGCCAGCTTGATACATGGGCTCACCTTTTACCCCTGTGTGCTGATGGGATGAGATGGAGGAACTTGAAGGCAGAGGCTGGGAGTATGGAGTGGCATTAGAGGAGGAAGGGAGAGATGTACTGGCATCATAGAAAAGAGGTGAGTACCCAGCTTGTGGTTGGGGTGGAGCATGCTGGTGACTGTGAAGAACTCCACTGTGAGATTCCTCTTCCCCTTGGGTTCCACCAGTGGGTGCAAGCTGGAGCAAAGCATTTGTGGCTGCTTCACTCTCAGATACTGATCCACCAACGCTGCTATCTTCTCCTGTGACACTAGTGCTTCCTTGAGGTGTTCCTTGACCAGTACGTGCTAGGCCATGCTGAGACAGTCTGTGTCTTGTAAGGCTGTTGGAATATGCGAAGGCCTTCCCACACACTTCACAAGAAAATAACTTATCACCACCTCCCTCATGCACTGTTTGATGATGTGCAGTAAGATGGAAGTGATGACGGAAAGACTTCCAGCATATAGCACATGTGTAGAGTCGGGGAGGAGGCTGGGGATTTGACCCTTGGGGTTTGACATCTTGTGGGTATGGGTAGAATGAAGAGTTACCTTGACCTCCTTGGATCATGCTCCCACCAGGAGTTGGATAATTGTTAAGGTTTTCTCCTCCAGGTGTTGTTGGTACTTCTTCCATTTCTCCTTTCTGGTGTAGCTTTGCATGTCTTTTAAGGCTCTGGGCATATCCAAAGTCCTTCCCACAAAGAAGGCATTTATAGTTCTTCTCTCCAGAATGCACTGTATGGTGCTTACTAAGGTGAAATGCCTCTCTGAAGTATTTTCCGCACACTGTACAGTGATGAGGCTTTTCCCCAGTGTGTATACGGTCATGCCTTCGTAGGGTTTCTCTTCTTGCAAATCCTCGACCACAAATGCTGCACAAATATGGTCTAACATCCCCTATAGCCCCCCCTGTTTGCTGAGAGGACTGTCTTCTTTTAGGAGGCTCTGCACCTGCTGCACCAGGTTCCTTCTTTTTACGAGGCTTCCGAGGGCGCTTGGGCTTTCCACCTGGTGTCTGTTGATTTGGTTGTTGGTGGAGTGACAGGGCACTCTGATTTTCACCACTCCTAAATGACTTGTCCATTCCGGATGTTGAAGACGGACCACCAGGTGAGCCGAGAGGGCCTAGACCAAGACCTCCAAGGAGCCCCCCAATTATATCTCTTCTGTCGTCTCCCCGACCACCACTATTGTTAAGATCACCAGTCATGCAATTTGCTGCTGCAGCAGTGATAGCAGAAATAGCATTATTGACAGAGCTTGTAACATCATCTTCAGAATCCTCCAACAGAGAGGAGAGGGGTAAATGTGTTTGCTGTTGGTGAAGCTGTTGGTTTTGGCTTTGTGGGTGTGGGTGCAGAGTAGGAGCTAAAGGTGCTTTTCTTAGTGCTGGCCCTGCTATGCCTCCACCACATGAGGATGTTCCAGCATAAAGGTTGCCTTGAGAGCGCTGGTCTTTGAAGTTATTGTAACCATCACTCCGGTAAGACCCTGCATGACAAATCAAACAGTATTAATGCTGCAAATACAAATATCCCCCTAGCACATCATAAACAGCACAACTTTATTTGGGGCTCACACATACTATCCTGTAAGATAAATATGTGACTCACCCACTGCACTAGTTACCATTCCATCACTGGAAGCCCCTGTCTTACTGTTCTTGCCACCAATTATAGAGTTGCTATTATCACTCTTCGGTCTTGGTCCTCTGCCTGATTTGCCACAAGTACCCGAGGCTGCATGGTTCAGCAAGGAAGTACTCTCACGGAAACAGCGGCCACAAGCTGGGCAACGAAAAGGCTTCTCTTCGTGTATCTTTTCATGACGGGTGAGGGACTCGCGCCGATTAAATGCACGGCTACAAGTAGTGCAAGCAAATGGCCGTGCACCAGAGTGGATGACACCATGCTGAAGCAGATGTCCCTTTTTCTTGAATCCTTTGCCACAATCTGAGCAGTGGAAAGTCTTGTCAGGACTGTGGCATAAGGACGATGCTGAAGCATCTTGGGTTGAATGGGGAATACATGGATCAGCAGGGTGCAAAACAGGATTTACAATGTCACTTCTTGTGCCTGCTGTGCCTACAGAGGTCAACTCATGACTGCGTAAGTGCCTACGCAGGCTGGATAGGTGAGTGAAAGTTTTTCCACACTCTCCACAATGATAAAGTGGTTCAGGTTCAGGTTGAGATGAACGAGAGGGCATGGAGCTATGATTGTCAGTTTTAGAACTGTTTGTCACCAAGACTGATGCTGATGTAGAAGTGGGAGCAGATGAGGAAGATGATGACACAACTGAAGAGGAAGATGAGGGGGTTAGATGGGAAGGAGGATCTCTACCAATTCCTGACATACCAACGCGACCACCTCCACCCAGGCCAGATGTAGCATCTTGGCTGAGACCCCCTGACGTGCTACTACTGCTGGGGTTATGATTTGCAGGGCCATGACTATTGCTGCTGCTATTGTTACCGCTGCTATCACTCTTCCGCTGAGGCAAGTACCCAGCCATTGCTTTCTTTCTCCTGCCTCCTCCACTTCCACCTGCATCTCCTTTCCCGTCATCTTTGGAGAGAGACAAATGTAGGGGTAGAGGAAGTGGTAAACCAGCTTCCTGTTGCATCAGAGATGCTAGCTGGTTTGAGGAGAGGACAGGGATCCCTTGAAAGTCAAAACTGCCTAATGAGGAAGGTTGAGATGAGGAATGAAGATGGTGATGTGGATGTGGATGGGGATGGGGATGTGGATGGGGATGGGGATGGGGATGGGGGTGGGACAGAGTGTGAGGGGGAAGCTGTTGTTGTTGTGGTGGTGGCTGCTGTGGCTGTGGCAAGGTGGTTGAGTGGCTATGTGTGTGTGAGGAGTGGAGAGCAGGGGGTGGAGCAAGGCCAGAACTTGATTCACTCCCAGTTTGGCCCAGACCAAGACCTAGATGGTTGTGCCCTCCTTGCTGTACCAAAAATTGCTCTAAGCTGGAATTGGCTGGTACTCCAGAGAGAAAATACTGATTGGCTGCTAGCATGCAGCTAAACTGTTGATGCAAGCTCCGTGCATCAGACTGAGCTCCTGTCAACTGGTGACCAAGGGAAGTTACTGCACTACTGTTGGAAGGGTTGTTGGAGCTAGAACTTGAAGGAGATGGGGAAGAGGAGGATGGTCCAGGGGATGCTTGAGGGACAGAGAGGCCAGGATGTAATGGGGGAGGTGGAGGTGGAACAGATGATACTAGTCCTCCAATTCCTCCTGCACTTCCTCCACTTCCACTACTGCCTGCAAAATGGTCAAATCGCCCAACTCCAGGATGCAGCTGTTCTTGTGCAAGGGCTGCCTCAGTTGGATGAAATGAACGCAAAAACTGAGGGTATCCACTCACGTGACTTCCACCACTGCTACTGCTTCCAGACATTTTGCTTGACTTCCTTGAACTCTGTGAGGATGAAGACAGTGACTGTTGCTGTAGAGGAGGGGGAGGTGCACTCATTTTTGCAAAAATTGATGCAGAATCAGAAAAGGCACTGCTTCTAGATCCTTGCAGTGGGCCCAAGCCAAGTCCAGACAAAATAGCCCCAGAAGTTTCCACTTGCTGGTGTTGTTGCTGTTGCAACTGGTGCTGGTGAAGCTGCACTTGCTGCTGGTGTTGTAGTTGTCGCTCTAATCCAAGACCTTTGAACTGATGGGCTTGGTGTCCACTCAGCATCTCTATGATGTCCACATTGTATTTTCCAAACTGGAACATTTCCCAGTTACTGAAACATGGGTGTGCAATAGCAACACCTTCTGCTCAAGGAGCAGTAACAACAATCACACTAAAATTGCCAGATGAGGTGTTACAATGACAATCACTGTTGTTTCTCTAACCTTTTTCAACTCACCCTTGTGTATGGCCTGCTTTGAACTGATCTGCTGTTAGCTGACAATCACCAACTGTTCCCACTTTATAGCCAGTTGTGCCAAGCAGAGGCTGCAGCGTAGAATGGCTTTTCGGTATGGATAGTGATATTCCAAAGTTCTGCAACACACAATTCAAAGGCTGGATTTGATTTATGAGTCTTTAACAGTTCTGTGGTTTTAGTGCTTGATGGTTACTCGAGTCATTGTCTGTGGTAAAGAAGTTGTCTTTCTTTTCTTTTCTTTTCTTTTCATCGGTATCCTCAGTAATGTTTTCCTTGAATTGCACATTGGTCAAGTCCTTCATTAATATTAATGGATTTGAATTGGTCTTTTATGTAATGTCAGTGAGGAGATGTGTAAATCACATAGGGTGACACTTTATTTTCACATTTTGAAAGTGCTTATTGTTGCTCTTGTTATGAAACAAAACCAAGATGACTAGACAAGACTTTTCTTGGTTACATACTTGAGTTCATGACCATCCCAGATAAGGATAGATTTCTCCGAGTGCCATGTGTTAGTTTATTACAGTCAAAGACTGCTAATTTTTAATCCATTCGAGGCCAAGTGATATACAACTCCTTTTCCATGTTTCAGCAAATATGCTTGGCATCTTTTCCATTGTTGAAGAAATTACTCTTAGAGGCATGAGAAGTTTCTCCACACCAGTGCTCTTCTCACTGTGAGACAAAAAAAAAAGAGTAAATGTAAATGTGTGAAGTCAACTAGTTTCACAGGCACCTCATGCCCGACTGTCCTGTGCAGTTTACATCTTTCCCTGTTCCCACACACCTGATTCAACTATTGAAGGGGTTGATTAATAGCCAATGAGTTGGATTTGGTGTGCTAGAGCAGGTAAACACAAAATACAGTTCATCGGCTATTCATCAACCCCAAAACAGATAGACACAGAAACAGTGATTTTGCAAAACCAGAGCAGCAAAGAAGCATTTACTGTGACTGACTGATATGTATGAAAATGTATCCATAAATAAAAATATTTATCATGTGCAAGATATTCATCAAAAACGATACATTCCTCATTTAATACATGCGCAATGCATATAATGTGTTTAATAAATATGATATAATATAAAAGTGACTTTTAAAAACAAAATGGCAAGTAGTCCTCAGTATATTACATATTTCTTATTCTATACAGCTGTAGCCTGTATCATTTCATTACAAATAATTAACACACATGTTAAATAAATAAATAAAAATAATAAATAAAATAAACCCTGCTTGATCACACACAAATCGGCCGATATCCAAAAGTAAGGTTTGCTTTTAAATCTGCGTGGTTTCCTCGTGCCTCACATCTC
>JAOUQW010000042.1:21840573-21850573 GCA_028565825.1 Olivaichthys viedmensis | reverse complement strand
TTATTACCATATTACATTACTACCAGTTTGTATCTGGGAGCCAAAATGAAAACTTTCCCATCTAGACAAAAAATAAAAGCAAAATAAAAACAGGATGTACACAGTGTCCCAACACATCTTGTATGCAACATAAGATACTTTATTCTTAATTTAAATAACTTAAAATGGTCACAAATGCCCCAAATCCCCCACAGAACCTTACAAAATGGCAAAAGGTTACCCGTATGCATGGTCTTAGCAGAGCTCAGAGCCATTACCAGAGAGCCTTAAGAAGTGTAGGCCCCATGTTGAGAACATGAACATCGTTGGATGTCCAATGAATGCAAATGCTCTCGAAGTAAAGACACCATTGCGGTGTTACAAGACTGGCGAGATGAGACATTCCCTCAATAAGACCAACACGGCTAGAATTCAGATCTAATGTACACGTTTTTTAAGGGGCTTTACAATTAGAACGTTTTAAAAAAAACAAGTCACATTTTTGGATTTACAAGAAAATTAAAGTGGACAATGATTGTGGGACAATACAAATACCTCTGAAGTTTTTAATGGACCGTCTCATTCTAGATTTAAAAAAATAATCTGTAGGACCTTGAACTGCCCCTTTCTGGTTCATGGACATTATCTCTGACAAAAGCTAGAAGCTAGTCAGATGAACAGGAAAAAAAATCAAACTGTTAAAAAACACACAAAGTCTAAGCTGAGGGGAGAAAAAAAAACAAAGAAAAAAAGTGCAGAACAGACAGTATAAAAACCACAAAACATGGAGGAGAAAAAAAAAAATACCTTGACCACAGTTTAGTTATATTCAGACCACATTTTAACCCATTCTATGCTTTTCCTAATCTTTAAATTCTTAATCTATAAACACACATTAAACAGTTGTAGAACATTATGAGGAAGCTGCATTAATTCACCTTTGTATTAATTCTGATTTTATAGCATCTGAAACTTTCGCACTTCACTTCATGTAATAAATATTACCAATTCAACTAGTCTGAAATGGCATTTAACCTCACTGTCAGCTATAAATCACTCAGTTTAAACCAAATCTGTCAAGATCACTCAACTTGTGCCTGCAAGACAGGCAGTGGACTGTGGGTCTTGAAGGCTGTCCAAGTAAAGCAAGATGGAACTCCATAGACCACTTCATAAGCCATCAGAGTTTACTCAGCATCCAAGTGTGTCAGTAAAACACCTGTAATGATTTAATTAATTTCTTGCGCTCGGGTTTAATTAAAATACATTGAGCATGTTTTGTGTGGCATTATAAATGGCTGCTACTGAAACCGAGTGCACAATGAGTCCCAGTAGCACACGTTCCCACTTAACCAAAAAGTAAATAAATCAATTAAGTCAGCATTTACTTCACTTAAAACCCATGACTAACAAGTGCAGCCTGTTTAGGAAGTGCCCCATGTACATCATACTGGTGATTGAGTAACCAGGATATCAGGAAGAAATACTTTTACCTTTTTTCTTTGAGTGTTGGCTGAATAAGAATGGCTGGCGAATATTTAGATGACCTATAGCTTTTCTGATTAAATGCACCATTAGTGGCAGGATGTATTCATTGAAGATGGCAAGAATTAAATAATTTCAGGTGTTTACCTGACAGGGTGACAAGGAGCATTCCCTACAAAGCGTCAAACCCCTTTAAACTGGATGAGGGCAGGAAGGGACCAAATACTGACACGGTGATAAAAGTTACGCGTGACATTTAAGGAAGGGAGTTGATGAATACACACTTGATTGAAAATCTTTCCTTTTCCACAGGTGATCTACATTGCGAGTTGTCATAACGAAGGTTAGAATCCTGAGAGCAGAGTTTGAATGTGACAAAACATGATAAAAGGGGAGTCGTATAGGATGATAATCATAAAACCAATAAAGACGAGAGGTTATTTTCCAAGACAGAAATCATAAAAAGGAGAGAGGAAAAAAAAAAAAAAAAGTCTTCTCAATTCAATATTTATATTGACAAAAAAATAGAAACAAAAGATTAGATTCACTATTATAGTCGCCTCAAAGCTCGTTTTTTGTCAGTTTTCTTTTTTGCAACTCCAGTACTATTGCTACTGCTTGTGCCACTGCTACCAATTGTGCCATTGGCTGTAGCAACTGTATTTGCAGCACTAGCTGTAATTGTGCGTTTGCTTGGATCTCCTGCATGTTTCTTGGGCTGTGGTCCATCACCAGGCTCTGGAGCTCCTGAGCCGCCTCCCATAGCGTGGATCTCGGTCAGTAGGTGGGCACGTGAGGCATATTCTGCATAGTCCTCCAATAGTAACCTCCCAGCCTCTTCATTCAGAGCTGACTCTGGATTAGGGTGGATCAGTAAGCATTTAATGGTCTGAAAGAGAGAGAGAGAGAGAGAAAGAAAGAAGAATATAATGAGATTTTGAAAATGGGGATCCAAAATTTGACATTATACTTTGGGAGGCCACGGTTTCACACACTACAGTTCATTTTCAAGCATTTTGATCTGGTAACCGGAGAATTGTAAACTGCAGGGAGATGTCAAACAATGAACACACATTTTTAATCCATTTGCAAACATGACAGCCGGTAACAGTGGTGAGCCACGCGGCTGAGAAAATAGGAAAAAACATGTCAGACCTTATCTTTATAAAAAAAAAAAAAAACAACAACAGATTCTTCAGTTTTCATTTCAGATTCTTGTTAGCTTTATTCACCCACCCTGAAACTTAGTCCAATTTCAGTCATGCGCTCTGAGACACAAGAGACTGGATCCCCCATTACTGCTGCCGTGATCAAACATCAGGCCCACCCATCTTTAGCTGCTAACATACCCGCCTTTAAAACACAACAGCTTAAAAAGTACTCAAAGGAAAATCTTCACCATGACATGCCAGACCAACATAGTGAGCAAAACTTTCAGTACTCTAGCTTTTCTTAGAATATAGTTATATACATTTCAAACACTGTTAGTGGGTCATTTGACAATTTGTCACAAACAGACGCAGACACTGAAACAGGCTGTTGGACAAATTAAGGCCATCTGACTTTCCATACAAGCAGATTGAAGTGTTGGCTGATGGCACACCATCATGTCTAGAACAGAGTTGCGTGAAGTATTGACAGTTTAATGTCCTTTCAATACCACAACATGGGAAAACAATTTGATAATTGTATAATTTTCGATACTTTCTATACTTCTTAGCGTCGTCTACAAGGCTTGCAAACAATCATGAAAGCGATTTTAAATAGATATTAATATAATTCGTGTTAGCTAGCTCCCTAGCTAGGCCAGTTAACCAACTGCAGACGTGTTGGTTTGCTATTTCAACATTTTAATGTAATCTGCACTTGAGTCAGCTACTGGCTTTCAGCTCAGCAAGAACACTTATTCTATTGACAGATATAGATATATATAGCTTATTTCAACCATTCGTTTCTAGAAAGAAGCAAAATGATGACTTGAAATTAGTTTTTTTTTTTTAAGTCTAGAAATAGGCAAAATGTGTTTTAAAATAATCTCACAATGAGAAATATTAGATACATTTGCCTATATTCAAAATGTTCTCATTTGCCAAGATACACTTTTTTGCAGTGTGATCTGTACTACTTACCAGTAATACATGCCTGAGGCCAAGCTCTGCCTTCCAGTCCCTCTTCAGTACATTGACACAGATCTCACCCTTGTGTCCAACGTTTGGATGGAAAATCTTGGTCAGGAAATAGCCCCGGGGTGGTACAGCAGGAAAATCCTTCCCCAAGACCAAGCGCATTCTGAACACTCCTCCTGCATACGGGGTCCCTTCTGTTCCAGAAAAAACACAATTTTCACAAATGACAAACCTTTTAGATTTCAGGCCATGTACAAATATATATATTTATATACACAGAGCACATTAAGACTGGACAACTACTACCTGGCCCTTCAATAGCAGTATGAAGTTCTGTGATATCTTCCTCACTGGGGTAAATTTTGATGCCCTCTGGTGGGTCTGCTGCCAGTGCAGACACTTCTTTATACACCAGTCTCAAAACTTGAGGAGGCAAGTTCTCCACATTTGAGTTCTGCACAGAAAAAAAAAGGAAAAAAAAAAGTTTGCTTTGGGAAAACCTGAGCAACTACAGCAGACAAGTCTGTCACTGTTAGACCTTAGACCCTAAGCTAGACATGAAACTGACGTCTAGTCAGACCACTCAGAAACTGTGGAAATGCTGGAAGTTCTGTTGACTACTTAGTTTCTAAAACCTTATTACAAAAAAAGTCATTCACTTTGCAAAAAGATCCATGTATAACAGGGAATTCATGGGAATTTTGTTAAACTCTGCATCCCCAACAATAGGACATGACCCTCTAGATAAATCACTTATCTTGGGTTTATTTTAATGGCCTCATGACAACAGACTCATTAATGAGACAATTAAGATAAACCGAAGATAATACACCTTGTTTTTTATTCATGAAGTACTCCAACAGGAAGTCAGTGGCTTACACCAGTGGTATGCTGGAGAATAACCCAATTCCACTACCAATTGAGAAAAGGGGTTTCAAGGAGTGAAACCATGTGTAACCCCTAGCTTGACCTGCTTTGGTAGAAATGTTGCAGAAGGGACACACTGACATCTTGTGAACAGTAGCTCAGTATTACATGTTAAGAATGACCATAACTATCCCAGGGAAATATAGCCCAGACGCAATAACATGTCCGTGCTGCAGCACGTGGAAAAAAAGATGACTGCTGATTTTCAAACAAAAAGTCGTATTCATAATGTTTAGCTACGAGAGCGAGATTGATTGTAGATTAGAAGTGGGTGATGAGATGAAAATTGCTGCCAGGTGCAGTGGTGGGCGCAGAGATGAGAGCGAGGGAGTTTCCAAAATCCTAATGCATTTTTCTTCTCCAGTGTGACCATTTCCAAATGAAACAGACCCAGCATTTAAACTTAACGATAGCTGGATTAGGGTGAAACAATATTAGTGGTTGATATTTTTGTCCTCCACACCACATGTGCACGGTGTAGGGATGTGCGTGGTTATTTGAATATACGGCTCTCTCAACTCATCCTAGTATTTGTTTAATTAAAGACACCATAAACTATCATTTAATTTAGGACAGCTTTGGCAATTTTTGGCAAAAGATGGTGGGTTTCGATAAAAGGTTAATTGTCAATCCTCATGCTATCCCAAGCACAGGCTGCAATCAGACAACTCCGCAGCAAGCAGGAGGAGTCAACAGGTAAGCCTTCATTTTACTCACCGATAAAAGACAACTTTTACCAAGTCGCCTACCTGGCTTCTAGGAGTAGCTGCTAGCTACAGTCTGTAACACGCCTCTAACTAATTGCGAGTGGCTAACGTTAGCTATCTAACTGCTAGCCTTCTGTAGCTCAGCTCTATAGGACACTCAGCAGTGAACTTGAAATGTCATAGTTGACTTACTTCTTCCAGTGCATAACATTAGCTAAGGTAAAGAAATACATACAGCGAGTGCTTTCTGTAACTGCCCCCCCCCCCAATATCTCCAGACATGCTATTGTCAAAATGCTATGACAGACAGGTAGCAAGTTCATCTCTCTAGCTTGTTTAAGCTACATGTTAAATCTTTATGAGTTAACATTAAAAAAAAATATTTTCTTTTATACACAACTCCCCCACAGTTCAAAGATATTTCTGCATTGTAGTTGCATGTTTAGTCGTCATGAAGGCTTTGTTGACCCCTCTGGCGCAAAATGGGAACAGCCCTAGACATACTGAACACTGAACTGTGAAATAACCGCGATATCGATATTTATGCATCATTTTATTCCGATCTCTCTCTCTCTCTCTTATTTTATTTATTGATTGTGCATCGCGCCAGCCCTCATTTTAAGAAACAGGTTTTTATTTTATTTTTAATACACAAACCTGTCGCTAGAGGGAGATCTAAACTTCATTTCTTTCAGTTCCCCCATCATTAGTTACGGCATTTATGGCATTTTCGTTACAGGGTTCAGCACAATCACACATATGCAACTTACTTGCGTAGTTACAGGCGAACGCGACAAAAAGAACCGCGTGACTTCTTGTAGAACCCGAGGTACTAACGGAGCCGTGAATTTCCCCCAGTGGTGGGGCTAGCGACGAGCTAACGTGGCTAACTACGAGCCGTATTGTCCATAAACAACGAACGGAAGAAAGAAAAAGAGAAGAAAGAGAGGGAAAAAAAAGTGAGACACAACTCAAACGCGGTTTTCTGGAAAACAAACACGTGGCGAGTTGAACAATAATTGCACTACCCTCAAGTGGTGAAACACACAACGCACATCCAAGTAACTCACTAGCCTGGACCACTAACTTTATTAGTTAGCCGGGTGTTTCCTAGCTACCGCCGAGCGACCGCACCACTTCTAGCTAGCCCTGTTCATCTGCCTTTTCAACGGTTCCCTGAAGGTCTGAACACACGAGTGTGGCATCAGTACACTTATTGATACCAGTTGCATTACCTGAGCCAAGTTAGCTAGCTGGTTTGCTAGCTAAAGCTAGAAAAGTTAGCCAGGGCTAGCTAACCAGCGAGTGTGCTAATGAGGTGCTAGTATGCACTGTAGCACGAAAACACGCCAGCTCCATGTTTTATTTACACGGATGAGAAAGCGCCATGGCGGACTTACCATATCGACTGTAGTTAAAACAGCGAGGCTGAAAAAACCCCAGTCCCAAACAGCGGCTTGTTCCCGAGGCTCGCCGGCCGGAGAATCAGACGCTCTGCTTGTTTAGCTAACCGTTAGCTAGCTTTATATATTAACTTGGACTGTAGCTAGTACAGCGGCAGGATCCAACATAACGTCAAAAAAAGGCCGGATGAGAATGTGAAGAATAGCCGACAGCCTGCAAGTTAATGCCGTTAAAGTGTTTTATATATACATATATATATATATATATATATAAAATACTACTAATAAAAAAAAATAAAAAAAAAACCGACGTCAGCCTGCTCGGCTAGCTACATTAGAAAAATAGCTAGCTAGCTAGCTGGCTAACGCTAACTTCGCCGTTGGCCTCGCTAGTTTCTTGACTCGAGACAGTTTGAACAGTTCAATATTAAAATAAATTCTCGAGTCGCTGATTAACGGGAGCTGATTTAACCACCTGGAGGCGAATATGCCTCGTATTTCGCAAACTAGTCGCGGTTTTTGACACAGGAACAAAAATACGAACCCGTAAGAAAAAATATATATATATTTTTTTTAGCTAGCTTTAACCAATCAACATTAGATGCTAGTCCTCCGTTTCCGAACAACCGAACCGGTTCCACCAATCACACCGCGTTGTCGCAGTGACGTCACTGCTCTAGGCCGCCTCGCAGACCAGCCGAAGCGGAGAATACGAAAAATGCTCTCACGCGATAGGCGCGTTTGAAAAACTCACACCCGCCCTGAAGGCAGGCGCAACTTACTTAACATGCACATTTCTGCTCGTGCTAAAATGTAGTAATAAAGTAAAGCAAAAGTAACCTCAGTTTTATGACTTAAAAAAAATAAATAAATAAATAATTTAAAAAAAAAAAAAAAAAAAAAAAAATTAAAAAAAGATATTTCGAGTATTATATTGAGATATTTTGGAACTGAACGGTACAATCCTCTTACACACTTGAAAGCAGTTTTAAGTGGAAAAAATAATCAAGAATTATACTGCACATTAGTAAAAGGATTCCAGTTTTAGAAAACTGAATAAAGCATAAAGGAATTAAGAATAAAAATAAAATTTAAAAAAAAGTATAAGAATATGCAGCATGTGAAGAACTACATAGATTATCACTCATCTTATCTCGGGTCAAAAGTTCATAAGTAAATAAGGAGAGAGGAAAAAGGAAGAGACTACCATACTCGCATTCATAAGATCTTATGGTGGCAGTTTATATCGACGAACGGAAACTGTGTACTAAGCAAATGGACATATAATCTAGATATAATCTGGCATTCAGATGGACTCTGCTGCCGTATTATGAGAAGGGAATACTGGATGCAGGTAATCAGATTTGAAAAAATGATTATGTGAATAGTTCAAATGGATTTTAGATGAGCTTGAGGAGGAGAGGACGACTAATGTTGTACTACTGCTTGGTTTTAAAACGAGTGCAGTTTGTGCCTGTACACGGTATTCAGGGGTGACCAACTCCAGTCCTGGAGGCCCGAGGTCCAGCACAGTTAAGCAGATTTGCCTGCTTAAAGACACCAAATCTGTGCAGCAGCGCTAAAAACAAGAATATGATCAATAACCGCAATAGTATTGTGATATGATGAGGAGTTTACACCATTTATTTAAATACTGTGGTGTGCACAGTCAGTTCACAACCTGGCATGTGATTAATTAATTCAGCACACCAGGTAATTACCATGTTTAGCAGGTGTGTTAGAATGGGGGAATCACCAAACTGTGCTGGACTTTGGCCCTTTAGGACTAGTGTTGGGCATCCCTGCAGTACAGAATTAAAATGAATGTTAAGGTTCTGTACTACTGACCAGGACTGCCACTGTTGGCTCTCTATTAAAGGAACTGTTCCCCCAAAAATTACATTAAATGAATGTTAAGGTTCTGTACTACTGACCAGGACTGCCACTGTTGGCAAATTACTAAGAAAAGACTCAGCACTAATAAAAGAAAACACTGTAATTACACTAACATCAACTATTACAATTTGACTGTTCAGAATGACAATTCAAGATATCTGCATTTACAATCTTACTAGTAAGAACGGCAATTCAAGATATCCACAATTACATTTTGACTTGTCAAAATATCTTTTAGGATATCTGCAATTACGTCACCGGAATCGTAATCTGAAGCATCACGAATCCCGAATGATAATTAGAGATATCTCTAATTTTCTTATACCTAATCAAAATAATATTTTCAGATATCTGAATTAGAATGTGCATTACCTGACGCATTTCAATGGCGCTGACTGTTCTTGAAAAGATAGTTAGAAAACGCCACGATATGGAATTTGTGGAGAACAGAAACTTCATTTAGTTGAGGACTGCTCAAGAAATTTATGAAGAATTGCAAATAAACTGTCTTGCGAGACACACGATGAGCTTAAAAACAATAATCAAGATCAAGTGCTTGAATCAACATGGCACATAAATTTGCTACGTAAATCTGCATTATGTACAGTCAGAATGATCATTCAAGATATCTGAAATACAAGAGCCGAATACATTCAAGATATCCATCATTTCCATAAGGACTGTGGAGTAGTCATAAATCCAATTCGGGATATCTCCAATTCAGTTTTGCCTTGTCATAACTTACATTCAAGATATCTACAATTGCATTTGCACTAGTAGTTTCAGATATCTATATATTTAAGATGTCTTTAACCATGAAGAAATCTTCAATTGGAGCTTCCATACAACTCACTTGCAAACGTGACGTCATTATGACTAGCCAAAATGTAATTCGAGATATCTTACATTAGCAATTGGCCTGGTCGTAAATGAATTACAGATATCTGCCATGTAAATCTGGTCTTGCTTTTAAAATGCTTACATTACATCATGCTTACAAGGGCTTCCCATGCAGAGTGGGCCATTCATTTGAAATCTTGTTAAACAGGGTGAACACGCAACCCCATTTGAATGTAGCATAAGTATGGTGATAAATGATGAATGGGATAAAAAAATAAATGATAAATGTGACTTCTGTGGTGATTTGTAACATTGCATGTTTATTCCACAACGTTTTTCTCAAATGATTCCAAGGTGAAATGCTGGACTAATTAATTTTGTAAAAGCAGCATCATCAATAACATCTGGGGCAGTGGTGGCTCAGTGGTTGGGGCAGTGGTGGCTCAGTGGTTGGAGCAGTGGTGGCTCAGTGGTTAGGGCAGTGGTTGGAGCAGTGGTGGCTCAGTGGTTGGAGCAGTGGTGGCTCAGTGGTTGGAGCAGTGGTTGGCGCAGTGGTTGGGGCAGTGGTGGCTCAGTGGTTAGGGCAGTGGTTGGAGCAGTGGTGGCTCAGTGGTTGGAGCAGTGGTGGCTCAGTGGT
>JAOUQW010000042.1:21782746-21793401 GCA_028565825.1 Olivaichthys viedmensis | reverse complement strand
CACAGCCTCTGTACTCCTCCTCAAATCAACTTGAATTCTTTCCAGATGAACGCTTTAGTTGCCCTTTGTCACTTCTGTGAACTCCACGGGCCTCGGACCCTGTTTTGCACCGAGGCTGTTCATCCACCGTCACCCTCACCTCCTCAGCCTGGATCAACAATGTTCACTGACCGAGAGCGCGAAGGAGAGCGTGACGGAGAGGGACTCACCATGAAGGCCAACAGCTCAGCCACACACCGAGCTGACATGTGCGAGGTGAGACTCAAAGCCGTGCTCATCCTCGTCATGTTGTCTAACCGGTTTACTCAGCAGCGGTAAACAGTAGATTGAATTGATGAGCAATCATGTTTCAATGCTTAATGATGGCCTTTACATCTTTTTTTTTTCTTCTACATTCTCTGTCTCTCTTTCCTTTTCTACATTGGTGGCTGATGTCTGTTAATCTTCTCCACGTTTAGGGCTGCCGCTCCCTCCCTGTGTCCCACCCTGGCTTTGTGAGTGTGGACAGTGAGACAGGAATTCGATTCCTTAGTCATCAGCACCCACGCCAGCCTCAGTTGTTCAGTGTAGTGCGGCAGGCTTGCGTGCGCAGCCTCAGCTGTGAGGTGTGTGTGTGTGTGTGCGCACAATACAGTTTAATGGATTAAACCCTATGGAGAAATGGAGACTGACTTATGATCTGTAGTTTAATAAGGAAGACCATATTTAAATTAATTGGGACAAAATATCCACTTCTTGCAAATGGATATCTAGAAGAAACAAATGATTCCTTTCTTCAAAACCATTGATTTTAATTTTGGATATATCTGTTTGGTCTGACTGTGAATGCCGGTGCTTTGTACAGGTGTGTCCGGGTAGAGAAGGACCCATCTTTTTTGGGGATGAGCAGCACGGCTTTGTGTTTTCACACACGTTCTTCATAAAAGACAGCCTGGCGCGTGGCTTCCAGCGCTGGTACAGCATCGTCATGGTGGCTATGGACAGGATATACCTAATCAACTCCTGGCCTTTCCTGCTGCGCCACCTCAGAATCACCATTCAGAGTCTGCAGAGCACAGCACTCAAGGTACCAGAAGTCCAATACCAGTAAGAGGGGCAATAATGTAACAATCACATTAGCTCAGGAATATGATTATAACAAAAACATCGTGCAAAATCTATTAAAGTGCAATTTAGTAATCACAATTCTACAAGGAAATGCAGGAAAGAAAATGTTACCAGAGGTTCTGCGTTGTGATTTACTTCAAACCTTTACTAATGACACATCTCAGTGTCTTAGTCGCTTCTTTGTTGGAACAGAAACACTCGCATTTTAATCATTTGTTTTCTATGTCTAGCAAAATGCTTAAAATAGG
Source organism: Olivaichthys viedmensis (assembly GCA_028565825.1). NCBI lineage: Eukaryota > Metazoa > Chordata > Actinopteri > Siluriformes > Diplomystidae > Olivaichthys > Olivaichthys viedmensis. Next base: position 21,792,046 of record JAOUQW010000042.1, on the reverse strand, counting down.
TCTGTTTAATATTAGTCAGTTATAGGCTTTAATATATAAAGAAGAGTTGTTGTAAGTCATGTAAGTGATGACGACATATTATAGATTTGTACTTATAATTACTTGTTAATGGAACAACTCTACATCAAAATGTTTTGCAGGTTTTAATAACTTTATTGTAAATCTTCCCATCATGGCACTTTGCCTATTGCACCAAGCAGTTGTGCACCAGCAATATAGAGGAGGGCATGTATTTGATTTAAAGGTCTCTTAATAGAAGACCAAGTATTAAACAATATTCTGCCTTTAGAACACTAATAAGCACTGAACATTTCATGACTTTTGCCTAGTAGGAAATACAAGTTCTGAGGCACATTTAAATGGAGTCTATATATCCATGTACTCTTCAAACCCCAGTTCTGACAAAGAGCCACTGTTGAGCCATTGAGTAAGACCCTTAACCCGCAAATGCTCGGCTCTGTGCTTGAATTGTATTATGTCTCAATTGTAGGTCATCTTACAATTGTTCCAGAAGTGTCTGCCAAATGGGTAAATGTAAATATAATCCTATTACGCAGGAAGGCCTTTTTGAGACCATTGTCTCATTTTCACAGGGGTCCTTCATACTGATAGACCAAATTAACGAGAAAATAATAAGGAACTGCTACTAATACAAATAAGATAAAATAAATCATACATAAAGTACTAGGACAAGAGCAGTATTTTTGAGTATGCAGGACCTTTTTTTGCCGATGATTTCCCTACTCTTTTCTGATCTGCACCTGTAGACATCATATGAAGTAGAATCATTTATGGCAGAAGTTGACTGACTTGATCTCTCTCTGACTTTTGACCTGCAGGTGTTTGACAACGAGCAGGGTGTGTGCCCTCAGAGAGCCGTACGGATGAACAGTGCTTTTTCTCCAGCAGGGTTTCCTCATCAACGCAGTGGCAATGCGGCACGCTCTCTGACCTCTCTTACCCACCATCCCAACCTGTGGGCCAGCCTGCACGCTTCGTTCAGCTGGTAGGATGCATACACAAATAACTCACGCACACTGAGATCACCCCTATAAATCAATAGTACAGTCAGTGCATTGTTCTTTCTCATGCTTCATTTATTCTGTGTGCTGCAGGTTGCTAAAGGCTTGCGGGAGCCGACTGACTGAAAAGCTACTAGAGGGAGCGCCTACTGAAGACACACTCGTCCTCATTGAAAGACAAACCGGTAAGGTCCGCTGAGGTCTGAAAGGAACAAACAGAGAACTAGCTCTTAGTTTAGTATCGGTCAAATTACCTATTTTTTCACTAAAAGTTGATACTAAAAGTGATTTTCCAACACAAAATGTTATATTCTTGCCTCAAATTCTCTAATAAACATGGAACAGTCATTTCAAAAATCTAATTTTATTACAAAGTCATTCTGAACCGAGAGTGACCAAGGTGATATAAAAAAAAGCCTGTAAGTATTATACAAAAAGGTATTTTAAGTCGCTTACACCTGTGCACACATTCCAAAGTTTATGAAGGGGTTTTGGGTGTCTTATTTCCTTAAATGGTGTTTATACTGATAATAATTGGGATGAAGATAAGATGTATTGAGAATATTATAGTAAATTATGCAATTGTATTGTTATAAAATCATAATAGATTACTTGAGTCAACAGTACAACCGATGCCAAGTAGTGAACAGAACATGGTTTGGGTTCGAAATGATATTACATGATGGTGAGAAATAACTATACAAAATCACATTCGGGTCTGTCACAAAACCCTAAATTATTTTAGAACGGTCGACTGTGCCTTAGAGGGCTGTGTGTGGACAACAGTGACAGGCTTTAGTCAGTTTTAGGGTACTGTTACAATCACAGTATTGATTTCTGAGAGTGAGATTGTAGGTGTAATGTACTAAGCAGGTCAGGTTAATGATTAACTACCCTCGATTCACTTTAAGAGACACAATTATGATGCCATGACTGATACACAATCTTTGTTTTTTTTCCAACAAAGGTGGGTGGAGTAGCTAACAACCTTAATCAAGTAAGAGTAGTCATCCAAATAGTTACCTAAGTAAGAGTAAGAAAGTGTCTAGTGAAGAAACTACTCAAGTATTCCAGGGCTCCAGACTAACTTTTTTCAGAACCGTCCCGAAACGTTGTCAGCCGTCCCGAAGTGAAAATTGGCTTTCCCCAATAATATACAACATGGTACTTTTATATAACACTGCTGTGATGTATCACAGAACTTATCACGACCTCGATCATACTCAATCACTTATGTCTGCTCTATAGAAATGCATACACAATAAAACTTCGCCATGAGCCTAAAAATATCTGTTGCTACTAGGGTATTTAATACAGTTAGTTAGAATTTTTTTTATTAAAGTCAATCTAATATAGGTAACAAGATATGCTAGGCTGCAGATTACTTTAAAATGCTACAGTAAAATCCCTTTATCTTTAACATGTACATGGTGTGACACTCAACTGGTACGTTTTTATTTTTTGACTAACTTAAGACCACAGTATTTCGTACACTTCAGTATTCCATACATTTGACTTACTTCCTTCTAATAAAACAGTAAAATAATAAAATGGACCGTTTTTACACAGAGAACACAACGTAGTATTATTTTATTCTGTATAAAATAAATATTAAAATGTATTTTCACTTAACACAGAGATGCACTGTACGGAATACTGAAGTCACATACTGATGAGACAGGGGACGCTTTTTTACATTTTCTATAAAACTGTTGGTCCAAATTCTACTAATCAGAATGCATTTTGTTTGCTAGGTAGATTTTACATGAACCCAAACAATCCTTACAGTCTGGATGAAATCGGGTATTTCTCTAATATCTACTGAAAGACGGAATACCGTTCTCCTTTGTTACTTTTTTTAAATGACCATTTTATGGTGTCTTTTAATACACAACTTTCGTGTTTGCTCTAACATGTATGAAGTAGCCTGCTCCATTCTCTCGGCATTTAAACGCGCTGTTACTGCTGTAATAGCCGCACACGCACATTTTACACGCATAACAAGATCGGAATTTGATCGGACTTAACATAATCGATACCAATCTACTATAATATGCCTTGAACGGCTCTGATATCGATTAATATGCAACATGTCAGCCACGTATACTGTTGTATGACATCATTACTAGCCTACTCATAGAAGTCATAACCGGTAGAAGAGCCGAGAGAGCACTCACAGACTGTTAGCTAGCTAATCTAGCCTCAACACATACTGACGTGATTAACCAGAGGAGTTTAGTTGAAAAAAATGTACATAGCTCAACATTAATGGGGAACTTTTGTTCACATCTCTTCCTTCATCATCATTTAATTCGACTGCTTGGAAAATTGACGGCCACCTCGGGTCTGTTTAAAAACCACAGCACCGCCGATAGCAACCGAGTGGCGCGGCATTCTCGCTCAGTTCACTGTTTCCATGGGAACCGGAGGAGACCATGACTTTTTAATCTCCACAATTAACTGACACGCCGATCCACCAATCACAGCTTGGAAGTAGCTAAAAAAAAAATAGAAGTCCCACCTTCCTTACCGCAATCTAACAGTCATTTATCTGTTACCTTATATATTTTACAGAGATTAAGTGTTAACGCACGCAACATTATCGTCCTAAAACAGATTTTTACATCATCCCCGGGACGGCGTTAATCTGTAGCCTTGTATTCGTTGCACAGGATGAGATTTACATTTCAGAACAAGTTGTGGTGATGATAATGATGAGATCAAAATGTAAATTCAATGTAAATAAATGGTTCAGACTTGAATATAAACATCTGCATTACATCATACAGGAGGTACACCACTGACAATGAGCAGTAGAGCTACACTGTGTATTTGTATTTGCTGCTTTCTTAAGCAAAGAAAATCACAATATGATTATGTTATCATAAACTTTAATGCTTCAGATTTGTCTTTATTTATTTATCCACAGTAATTTGCCATCTTGTTTTCATGCAGGAATATTGTTTTTTTCTGATTTCCTCCAACACAGTTAGGCCGAATCCTAAATGGCTTCCTGTTCACTACAAATACTAACTACGTAGGGTATGTAGTGGAAATAACACAAATGTAAAAGAGCATTTTTCTTTTACAAATTTACTCAACAGAGTAACTAGTGCATTACTACCCACCTCTGCTTTTTAGACCACTGAACTCTTTATGGGTAAAATGTCAATGCTAAGATTTGGTAAGTTTAGTGAATTCTTTGTATTTCTGTAGCTAAAAAACATACATTCATGTTTCTGCCTGTGTGCAAAATATAAGATTATTTATTAAACGTCTAAAGATTTCTGCAAGAATTGGTCCTCGATTAAGAGACAAGTTCAAACTTGCTAAACAATTTGCTGATGCGGAATGAGGGTTTGACAGCCACCACCAACTTCATCCACCCAAATGTTTAATGAAGGTGGTTCACAACAAAAATGTTATCCCCTACAAGCCATGCTTTCTTATTTTTAAGATGGCTATCTGACCAATTAGTGCAACAAGTGACACAAGTTTTCTTTACTTAGTTTTACAGAGGCATATTTTAATCCAGCTTTAATCCGTTCTCACATATTGTATTTTTAAGTTTCTGTATTATTTTATGTGTAATTCATTACTTCAACAATACAGTATTGCAAAGGAAATGCAGCATTTTATTGGAGATGCATATATTTGCGGTGCACAGAAAGACCGTTAGATGCTTGACTAAGGTGAAAGCCAGGTTCACCAGACAACATGCTGATACATACATGATCACAGATAGGAAGGCTATATTATTTTTGCAACTTTTGTGTTTTTATTCTGGGAATCGCGTTTCCGTGTGGTCAAATTCAATTCCAGTATGTATTTATTATTGCAGATTGCAAAAAAACAAACAAATAGAAGTTATCCACTCAGCCATGATATTGCATGGATTTTCATGTTCATGACGTGCTCACAGTGAATCTTTCCTTACCTTCTGTGTCCATGCAGCATCTATAACATATTTTTATATGGCAAAAACTATTTATAGTGATTGTGACTTGCGGATGGAAAGGAACATGGAAAAGTCCACAATCTAAGGTTAACCAGAGCGGACAATTCAATTATTGTAGTAAAGCCTATTCTGTGCGTGCCCACTAACACACACACAGACAAATGTTAACAATAATACAACTATGACAAGTATGTTGTAACCAAAGCTAGGTTGTTCAAACAGAACATGTACAGTATCTAGGATGTCAATATCCGAGCCAAAGTTGCACTCATAAATAGTTACATTTCATTCAGTGAGAATTCCCATTGAGTGTAAATAAGGGGAAACCACATACAGTGGGGTGTGTAAGACATGGACAGTGACACACATTTTGTTGTTTTGGCTCTGTGATCCGGGACATTGCATTTGAAATGAAACCATGATTATAAGTTAAAGTGCAAGAAATCAGCTTTAATTTGAGTGAACTACATGGGGAATTAGTGCTCTTTTTATGCATCGCCGTTTCATTTCATTGGACCATTTGGTGGTATTCCCAGCTGGCCCACTGATGCAGGGCATTTATTCCATAAACTTGAGATTTCAGTTTAATGTCTCAATGTCTTCACCATTTCTGCTTTTATTTACCAAGTTTAGAATCAATAATTGACATGGAATTTTCTGATTTCTGTGTTTCCCATAGAACAAGAAGAGGAGATGAACGCTGAGGGGGTTGGCAATAAACCCCAGCACAGCCAGTCAGACACAATACAGGACAGAGAATTTCTGTATGGTGATGATGGAAAAGGCGACGAGCCTCTTGGACCAAAATTCAGATCTCTGAGACATTTAAGACAGGTGCTAAACTCCTCAGTTCTGTGAGCTCTAACTTGAATTTCCATTTTAAACATGCTTTTTTAAATTTTTAACTTGGACTGTTTTACAGGTCCTCGGTGCCACAGAATTCCGACAGTTGGCGTGGCATGTGCTAATGGGAAACCAAGTCATATGGAAAGGGGTGGACTGCGGTCTTATCCAGTCAGCTTTTAACATGCTCAAGGTCAGCGAACCAGAAATGTAAATATATAAATGTTGTCCCGAAGCAGTTGTTGCTACAGGCTTTTTGTTTAAAGCATAATTCTCTAAATGTTAAGCTCCTCCTGACAAGGCTTGTCGTGTGAAAAGCTTAACATTTACAAAGAAAAGCTTTATGCTCTTCTACTCGGACCAATCACTGAAAATTGAATCAGTGGGTCTCCTTGTCTTGAATGGTTTATGAGAGGGATTCAACAGCCTGTTTATTTCAAAGACAAAAACATAAGTCTTACAGAGTACAACTTTAAAAATGTACTACATTTTCTATACTGATATGAAAAAATGTTAGTGTGAAGGATTGCATCTGACAGGTCTTCTTTTGATTTCTGACCGTTCTTTTTTTTTTTTTTTTTTTTTCAACAGGCTTTGATCCCAGTGGGTTGTGTTCGTGTGGTACCCTATAGCACACAATATGAAGAAGCATATCGATGCAATTTCCTGGGTCTGAGCTCTGAGGTGCAAATCCCAGCTCATGTGACTTCCTCAGGTATGGCCACTATATGCACTTGCACTGCAAAACAAGAGTGTCACCTAAGAGGTCATAGACCCAATCTGGTAAATACTTCACCTTCAACTCTCACTCTGTTAATTTCAGTCAATTCATGGTTGTATTAAATTAATTTTTTTGCTAGCATAAAAAAAACCTTTTAATTTAATTATGTGGGTTTTTTATGTGGGAGTGAATTGATTGTAAGAAAGTGATGATTCATTAATTTGATTAATGCATTGATTAGAATTTCTGCCAACCAACTGATGAGTCATCTAACCGTATTTCCTCTGTTGTGACATTTCAGCAATGCCCTTGAATACATTTTGAGCATTGTGATTATTCTAATCGTGAAAGTGATCTGATGGATCACTTTCTTGGTAACTTAATGATGAGAATATGTTTGGCAAAATTTCAGTTTAACACTAGACAGGGATGTTCTGCAACTATTTAGACTATCATCGCACAGTGGTGCAGGTTCTGTGCTAGTGGTGGGGTTTAAATCACAGGACTGTCGGCGAGACACTGTTAGGCCCTTCAGCAAGGCCCTTAACTCTCAACTGCTCAGTTGTCTGCTTGGATTGGATTCTGCCTCACTTGTATGTGTCTACTAAATGAATAAATGTACATTTAAACAAAATGACATTTCATGACATTTGGCACCAAGGGTTAGACAGAGCCATGTAACAGGAGGTCATGTATCAAGTTCTATAACTATTGTACATGTGTAAGTGTTACACTCTGTATTTCTTCTCTTTCAGAGTTCATGGTGTTGGTAGAGGTGCTAAATGTGGAACAGGGCAGTGTGTATCCTGCGTGCAATGATAATATCCTCTCATTGTTCCAGTTCAACATCAGCAGCGCTAATACACAACCAACAGACAAAGGTAAACACTGTAAAACCTAGTCCACACACAACCATACATACTGTATAGCTCACCAAGTGGTATAATGTGTGTTGTGTATCTCGCTCTTCCTCTATAAACCTGCAGGGCCGACGTTGTTGAATAAGATTGAGCTGGCTCTGGCCAATGAGAATCTGTCTGTGGATGTGGTGTCTCACTGCCTGCTCTGTTTAAAGGAAGAGTGGATGAAGTCAGTGCAAGTCTCTTTAACTCTTTAAAACTGCAGCTTTTACTCAAATTCTGCTAGGTGTAAAGTTGTAGACTCTTAAATTCCCCCCGAAATACTCAAGTTTCACAGAACTACAGTGATTAGCTGCATTACTAACACAAACTGTGAGTAAGGCTGGTGTTTAATGAGCATTTTAACATTGTCTCCTTCCTTCTTTCCTTCCTTCCTCCCCACCCCCCCATTTCCAGTAAGGTGAAGGTGCTGTTTAAGTTCTCTAAGGTGGATGGAAGAGGTAGGGAGGACACGCAGAAGGTTCTTGCTCTGTTAGGGGCCACTGGACCTGGTGAAGAGGACAACGTGCGCCTCCTAAAGTTCTGGATGACCGGACTGAGCAAGACGTACAAGAGCCATCTAATGACCGCTGTCAGAGGAGTAGAGAGGACACTGAGTCAATGAGAAAGAGAAAGAGAGAGAGAGAGAATGACTCAAGCCTTTCCGTTCTGTGTGTGTTCAAGTTTTTGTCATACGTTAGAAAATGTATTAATCCTCCATCATGTGTTTTATGGGCAAATTGAAACCCTTTGCCTGCGAGAGTGATGCAGCCACTTGCAAAACTGTTCAAATGCTTGGAGATTTCCAGCTGTCACTTTCTTACAAATATATATATTTTTTTTATTATGTCCTGAAATATCCTGATGGTCCAAATCTTCTATAGTATGATATTACAAACGTCCTTTTTTTCCTTTTCTTAAAGAGGTGATCTTGCTGCTTGTCTGCCGTTTGCTCTCTCTTTGCTTTTAGCCCAAAGGCCAAGTACATGATGCAGCAAGCACCACCCTGCATTTAACAGATGTTACAACTTGCCCTAACACATGATGTTTAATCTCACCACAACATTTTTCAGCATGTTATCCAGCATGCTGTTTACAAACATCAAGATAGATGACTGCAATTATTAAGGTTATTCAAATAACAAAACTATATTTGCATACTTTTCCTAACTCATGCCATTTGATAAACTGAATATTCATTGAACCATCTGCATTACCTCTGTGCTGTTAAAAGCACACCAGGCTTATTTAATTAACTTATTAATGCAGCTGGTATATTTCAGTTTATAATATAAAAATTACTACAAACTTAAAGCACTGCTTAGATTTTAGTCAGCCTGACCATGCATGAAAACGTTTATTGATGAAAAATGCGTGCGTTTTGCGCCTTCACTCATTTCTCTGTTGACTTGGCTTATACGTGGACGGTTTCTGTGTATTATGCTTCGCAACTTGCTGTTAATAACTGGATTTTACTGTAAATAAAAACATTGGAATGCTGCTTGTAAACATGCGTGATTACTTCTCATATCAGCACCATCTTAAGGTGACCTGTTTATTGATTGGATCTTTTTTCTTATCTGTTCTCTTTCCTGATACAGCTGTATTTGTGTGTGTAAACCTTAACCTCTTATTAAGGAGCCACAATGTTTTAGAATAATATAAATATTCTTCCAAACACCAACTGACAGGATTTAGCAATTATATGTAGACACTTGCAGTACCATTCAAAAGTTTGGACACATCTGTTTTCTTCAGTTTTACTATCTACTACTATTTTATAATAATAATAATAATAATAATAATAATAAAGACTTTATTATCATTAACATTATGAACACAGTGACCAAGAAAAGT
>JAOUQW010000042.1:21763608-21773657 GCA_028565825.1 Olivaichthys viedmensis | reverse complement strand
TGGGGGGGGGGTTTTTTTTTTTTTTTTTTTTAAATTTTTTATTTTTAATTTTTTTGTGTAAAAACAAACTTAAAAACGGCCCCCCCCCCCCCCCCCCCAGTCTTTTTTTGGCTCATCTTTACCAAGGGTACCAATAATTCTTGAGGGCACTGTATGACATCAAAGGCTGTCATTTTAGTCAAAATTCACAAAGCACATCAATTACACACCGACATAACAAACTGGATGCTGTTACTGCCAACAGTCGAGAGCACAGCGGTTTAATTCGTGAGCAGGATCCCCGTTGCTCCTGCAGATTTCTATTGCGCTCAACTTTTGGCAGTAAAATAATGGCATGCTCAAAACCACATGATCCTGTCTCACCAATGTGATCTTGTTTGTTCTTCCAACGCTCCCAATTTCCACACTGCTGTCTCCTGTCTACGTTTAATCTCTCTTCTTTTACCCATTTTCCACATTATCCCTTCACCACTTTTTCCCCCTGTTGTCTTCTCTTTCTCAGTCCGGGCGTCCAGTGGCCAGCTTCAAGCAGCACGGCGCCCCTATAACATCAGTGGAATGGAACCCCTTCGACTCCAGCGTGTTTGCCGCGTCCGGAGCAGACGATGTCATCAGCCAGTGGGATCTGTCAGTGGAGTCGTGTGACACGGGGGAGCAAGCCGACGGCTTAAAGAAGCTCCCACCACAGCTGCTGTTCTTGCATCAGGGCCAGATGGAGGTGAAGGAGCTCCACTGGCACCCACAGATTCCTGGAACTCTCATTTCCACTGCACTATCAGGATTCAACTTGTTCAGGACTATCTCAGTGTAAAAGGGGGGGGGGGGGAAGAGTGTGCGCGCGCTTTTGTGCCTTTTGACAATAGTAGAAAAATGTTAAGTACCAGTATCATGGCAGTGATCAAGGTTTTTCATCAGTCACTACACTTGTTTCTGGATCCACTGGCCCATGTTTGTGGCGTAGGCATTTAAAAAATATTCTGATGCACTACATTTAAACCAACACGGAGACTGGCGAGCTCAGCTGGTACTGTAGGTGACAGGCAGCCAATAACAACTGTGTGTCCTAGATTTGAAGTTTACTCCTGCCACACTGCTCATCAACACATATCAACTGTTGAAAAATGCCTTTACACTTTTATTATTCCATGTGTGAATACTATTATATCAAGTCATATTTTGTACTAATGTTGCTGGAGTCTAGTATGTGTACTTGGTTAGAATCAGTTCACATGTTTTGGTTGTAACAGATGCAGTTGAGCATGATTAGAGTAGAGCCAGTAGACGGCGACAGGCTGCCCTCATCTGTCGGTTTTTGTTGCGGTAGCTCATACTCTTGTATGACTTATCTTAAAGACGTTATTTCTATCCTTAACTCTGAAATTAAGAACAATTAAAGTGAAAAGTGAATCTTTTCAGTCATAATATTCTCACAAGGCCTCATCTTCATAGTGACAAATAAACGGGTGTCTCTTACAAAATTTGTTTGCATTTTATGGAACGGTAAGAACTTTGCATAAGTGGAGTCACAAAGGTTGCACTTATGCACCCATGGAAGAAGCGGATTACTCCAATATCCTCAATAAGATTAAATAAATTACATGAGATTATGGATCCTTTCGGGTTGTATATGTTATTTGAAGTCATTTGTCTGAATTAAATTAATTTATTAACTAGTTCAGCACTTTTAACTGCCTGTATTTTGTTGGCGTGGCCATGTCTCAAAAGATACGGTCTTTTATTGCTCATACAGTGATTCACTGGTAGATATGTCTGAACGTGAAGTCACGTTCCATAGTTACAATGAGAATCTATAGCAGGAAATGGAAAGCTAACATTAAGTTGTCAACAAATTGTCCTTATTGGCACATATGCAGAGTGGGGGGAGGGGGGAAAAAAACCTGCACCAATAACCAAAAGTGAAGCACGTAACTGTCAGTTTTAACTGTCAGTTTTCTCTGTGTTATAACCTACATGACTGTATGATTTTCTTGAGCTTCCTGGTGCAGACCTTTTGAGCAAAAGCGAAAGTCAAGGTGAATATCTTTTTCAAGCACTGTGCTTTTTCAAAACTGTAATACTGCAAAGTAAAAAAACTTGTTTATTACAGTTTTGCAAAAGCACAGTGCTTGAAAAAGATATTCACCTTGACTTTCGCTTGTTGTATTATTTCACCGCTGCACTGTTGCTTGATGTTATTGTTGTTTTGATGAGAGATTGATTGGAATGCAGTTTGGGTGAAATCTTGGATTATTTGCATAACTGAGAAACAAGACCTCTCTTGCGTTTGGTTAAGCCCGTTTGATACTAAATACGAAAAAGTAAAGAAAAAGCAATGCAGAAATAACACAGTAGGAAGTAAAGAAATACATTTATTATTGCAGATCTCGATATCAGAAAGATAATATCAATAGCATCACATATATGAAGTGCAGTGTTTCACGATGTACGTACATGCAGTTATTTCAAGAGCTTACAGGCAGAACTGGTCTGACGAATAGTTTAAATACAACTTCAGTACACTTTGGCAGCTTTTCCACATCTGATAATTACAGAGATGTTACTGAACTAATTTACACAACTGATTGTCAATGGTTATACATACATGCTTCTTCTTTTTTTTTGTGCAATAGATCTAGATTTTTGTCTATGAATTCCTCATTTTCAAAGTTGATTCTAAACCACCTTGCTAATTCTGTTTGGCCATTCACAGTTAAGAAGTTATATATAAAAAAAAAAAAAAGGTTTTGCTTGTAAGGAATGAATTAACGTGAAAGGATTTAAATAAAAATACAGCAAGAGCAACAATTTGGCAGGTGTTTAACCAGCACCATGTGAAGTGATTTACCAGTTTACAGATGGTTGCTTCATGAAAGTGAAATGAAGTTGTAGAAAAAAACACTTCATCCATTCTGGTTCGAGAAATATTTAATGCTTTAAGGCGGCGTCCCAAATTTTGAACAAAATGCGCCAGTTGTAGCATTATTTTTTCCAGGCTCACAGTGCCTCCGGCATGCTGTCTACATTCCTCCAAATGCACTTGACGGACATAATAGCTTTTGCCGTGGTATTTTAAAAAAAATAAAAAATGACAATGTGACCTAAGACTGGAATGCTAGCTGTAGCTATCTATGTAACTAAGCTACAGTTTTAACAAAACTTTCGAGATATCAGGGGTAGAACTGTTTTCAAGGGTAGTCATGCAGTGTTCTATTTAAAACACCTGCATTTTCAAGCTAAGCTGTCATGTAACTTGTATGTAACAACATAAATCCAGCTTATACCATCAGGGTTGTTATAAATATATATTACCATCAGCCTGTATAGTTTTAACAGAAAGGCCTAATGTGGTTAGTGGTCACAGTGTGGAATATTAAGTCCAAAGGCTGAATATAAAAAATTAAATAAAAAGTGGTTTTCAATTATTGAAGTGGCTTTAAAATCAGGATTTAGATTTTTGGCTACAAAGCCTGCATGTTTACTGCATTTCAAGCTGATTTTGGTCAACTATACAATTGGTTTGGCTCCTCACAGTTTAGAAGATATAAAACAAGGCCATACATAAGATTGGCTTGTCTTCAAAACGTAATTTAAATGTGTATGGATTCAAATAAAAAATACACCAGGAGCAAATCGCCAGGTGTTTAATCGTCATTGTGTCGAGTTACTTACAAGTAAATAGATTGTTACTTAATAAAAGGAGACTTTAAAGTTTGTCATGCAGTTTGCTACTTAAAACACTTATTTTCAAACTAAGCAGGAATGTAACTTTTGCGAAATTACGTCCCAGTAAATCCAGTTTAAACCAGTAGGCAGGGTCTCTAGCAATCTATTCCCATTTGGCTTCAAAGTTTCATTTCAGCTGGAAAACCCAGGCTTTTTAATAGGCAAGTGGTCCCTGTGAGACATCTAAAGTCCAATGACTGGCTATTAAAACAGATATCCGATGACTGAAGTAACTTTAAAGTAGGACCATATTTTTTTAAGTAGTGTAGCATACTATTTCTTCCTCTTGTTTTAGGTAAGTAGGCATGTGCTGATAATCAGTAAGACAAAACATGGTGATATTTAATGCACACAACATTGCTACCGTGAACACCTCAAACTATCGTAACTACCTTTCCATTTATCCGAGCACAGACGTTGCACAGAGAACTAGAAGTGATGACACATGATGATGCCAAAGGGAGTCCTAAATGTGATGCTGCTAAGATTTCCTTTAGGTTCAATTGTAATGGGGAAAAAAAGTACAGATAAACATAAAGTCCATTTTAGTTCAATTTAAAGTTGAGTTGGTTAACAGCTTTTTTTAATGTAGCTTTTCCAACTCTGTATTTTCAATGTTATTTTGGCAATGTTCTTTCCCCATCAGGCTACCTTACAACATATATCATCGGTTCAACTAATTGTAGCCTATTGAAAATACAGAACCCATATTTTCTCTCCATGTACCTTAAACTTCGGCAACAGCAGATACCAGGTTGTGTGTCAGATTACACTGAACTCCCCAATGTGTATAACAGCTTTAGCAAAAAGAACTATATCAAGCCCTGTCCGTTGTGGTAAACTGAGCACCTGTGATCTATAAGCACGACGTCCACCCACTGTTTTTTCCACCCATTGTCTTTGTCACTCCCACAGGAACAGCTAGAATTCTCCAGTAAAATCTCCCCAACTCACGCACATATCCCCGTTAAGACTGGCTTTTAAAAAAATGCCTTTATGAATATTAAATCAACAGTAAAACTATGTTTTTACCTTAGGAACAATATACTTGCTGATAATGTCATATTATACATATATACCCCGATTTGCTCATTGTAGAACGAACAACAGTTTACTGAAGACTGTATACCTTAAAACATAAACTACAATAAATTTGTTTCGGTAAATGAAAGCCTTTTGCTGTTCTTTTTGCCTGACTATGTGGAATTCTCAAAAATATAACATGGTGTTCCTTTAAAAAGAAACTAATCATCTAAAGGACAGATTCAATTTTTTGAACCAAACTTTTTTAAAGCTTTTATGGAATACTCGTGTTTGGCTCAACCCCTCGCTTCTGTATTGAGATGATTTACTAAACAGCTGCAACTGATTGCATGTCTAGATTTGAACATGCCTTAATAATAATTCCCAAATAATATGTTCTGAAACTTTAGAGATCCCAGTTACTGTATGCGTTTACGATAGTAAACCTGAAATAATTGCTCATCAGGACTGCTTAATAATATTAAATATTAAATGTATTCCATTCTCGAAGGCTTTAGCGGGTCTTAAAGTAGTAACAGCAATGTCATTTCTCAATAATACTATAGTACTAACCATGAGAAATTACTTCTACTACAAAACGGTTTTCAAACATACACTATTGTTTACCTTCGAGCTTGCTGCTTTGAGAAGTATTTTATCATTTTAAAGGTATTTTATTCATTTTTCAGGCTCTATTTATGTGTGTGACCTTATTACCTATTGATTAACAAGTCCACTTTCTCCTGTTGCGTAGTGTAGTTTTTTTTTGGTCACTTCTCCCTTTTGTGTGTTAATTAGAAAGCCATTCTGTGCATACTTTTCTCTGCTTCATCTTCACATACACAACATTATACTCCTAAAGGCCAATCTCATCATCAGACTCATCCTCAAATGTATAGCCCTGCTCTCCAGCAACGCCCTCTTCGTCTGAACCCGACTCTGACAGACGGTCCTCCTCTCTCCTCCTGTCCAATGGGGAGATGCCTTCATATTCTGAGCTCACTGAAGAGGAAGGGCTGGGACTGTTGTCTGGCCGGTGATTGGTCAACTCTGGTTTCACTATTTCTTTATTAGCCATTCCTTCAGCCCTCAGCTGCATCCCTCCAGCTGGACTTGTGCTCGTTTCCTTTTCACTTTCCAGCTCCAATCCACCAACTACATACTGTCGACCAACGATCTCCTCCTTTTTGTCGCTAAATCGCACCTTCGGCCGGAGCCCTTTAGATTTGATGCCGTTGACATCATTTAGATGCTCCTCCCCTCTGCTTAGACTCTCTATCCTCTTCTCGTTCAGGTCATTTGTTGCGCCAATCGGTGATACCCCACCATCTGCACTGCTCTTACTGGAGATAAAAATTTCTTCATCACCTTCGTTGCCCGTTGTCCAGTTGCCGCCCAAGCCCAGTCCATCCATCACTCCCAGCACATCTCCCAAAATGGACGGCCCCAGGTCTAGGTCCAGGTCGAAAGACGAGACTGATTCTGAGTGCTGGAGTTCTGGAAACGGCTCATCGGAAGCTTGGCTGTCAGCATCATGATTCAGCCGCTCCTCTGTGGAGTCAATGGTGGCCTCCACAGGGGAGGTGATGGACTTAAAAGGCTCTGGGTTGGAAGGGCCATGACTGGACAGAAAGGAGGTGTCTCCAAAGGCGTCTCCACCACGGCCGATGTGCATGGTGTGACGAAAGTCGCCAAGCGGGGCAGAGATCATGGTGGGATCCAGGCGGTGAGCCCGGCCCGACTTGTGGAGCGGCATTGGAACTGTAAAATAAAATTCAAGAGTAAATATCGCACCTCATTCAGTTAGATTACAGATCTTTATCTATGGCAGAGCATCACCTCAGGAAAGCAGGACAGACCTTAAAAATAAAAAATCACAAGGAAGAGTAAGCTAGACAGTTGATACCAGTCATCTCTGGCTCTCGGTTACATTAGTGATGTCTGCCTCTTGAAGAAAGGTTCTGCATACTTACATAAACAGACAAGAAACTCAATAACTTGAATGATAACATTGCATTGCACATCCTGTTCGGTCTGCACATTACTGTGTTTTCCCTACTATAATTCACCTGTTCCATCTCATGATTGCTTTGGCAGCTGATTCGTTGTCAGTTGTGTTAGAAACTTGGGAACTCTCTACCACCACCGTCTCTCTGTGAATGCTCTTCTCTCTCCTTTTTCAGAGCCAAGGTTCAAACTTACCTCTATGCTCAACAATATTACTTTCCCTCATCTCTCTGTTTGTGTCTGGTATGTGTTTGGTGTTGCTTGTACAGCTTTTGTAATTATCTTTGCAAAGCATTCTAAGGCTTTGGAAACGCACTATAATCAAACTTACAAGTATTAATACTCAGCCTATTATAACTGGATTAGGAAAAGTGTCCATGTCCATAGTATGCACCGCCAGTTTTACATATCTGATATGGATGAGACATTAACATCTAGCCAGGATGAAGCAAGTATAATACACCCAACAAGGGAGAGAAAGAGCTGACTGAGAGGTGATGCCGAAACCATGCTCAGACTTGCGAGACACCTGAAATGCAAACACATAGTTTTGGATTCCACCCCTAAGGCTTGAGCAAGCCACACACGCACACACACACACACACACACACACGCACACGCACACGCACACGCACACGCACCCACACCCACAGGACTGAAATACTTATATAATAATTTAGATATTATACCCATCGGGAACAGAGAATGCAGTTATTCTCCACTGGAAGCAGTCAATCTAAAGCCAAGCCGAGTTGCATCCAATGATAAACCTGTGATTCTGTTTGATTTTGCTGTTGCCCTTGAATGAATTTTAAAAGAAAAAAGAAATATATATATATATATCTCGCTGCACCTTTAATAATTGTTTCTAATGAAAGACTGACACCTTGCCCACTTAGCTGACATGGGCAGAATGGAGCAAGCAGGCTAGTGTACTTGTTAGGAAAAGTAGAATGCAAATGAAAAAAGAAAGCTACCTAAAAATCCAGGCCATATAATTGCAGAGCCTGTGCTACAAGCTCCTTGGAACCGTACCTCAGCTTGCTTCTTAGAAAACCTCAAATAAATAAATAAATAAATAAAAAGAGGTAAAAGTTCTAATAATAAGGGTTTACGTGGAACCTTGGAAAACACGTTGAACTTTAGACTCTTCGACTTGGCGGCCGATTTCTGACAAGGCGCAAAGGCGCACGCTTGTATCGTACGATAACGATACACCGATTCACCAGCAACTGTTCCGTCGCTCTTTCATACCTTCAGCTACATTCTTATCAAGTACTGCACCTTTTTGTCTTTCGTCTTCTTCTTTTTTTTTAAAAAAAATATTTTTTTTGAAATTAAGAGTCGTGAGCCGAAAGCGCCATTTTTGTTACCTGGATGACGGGCAACAGCTGGAGCGAGAACCAGCACTGCCGCCCCCCCAAAAAACAACCTCCAGGATTGGAGAAGAATGAAAAAAGAATGAAATGGACGGGCAAACTTCAGGGGTAACTGTTAGAGACGACATATCATCACCTCCATTACAGTTCAGTGTTGTTGTTTTTAAAATATATTTCTTTTTGGGAACGGTGTCTGAGGTTAAAGTCGGTGTGTGTGTGTGTGTCCGGAATGCGAGCACACTTTCCCCGCCACATTGCTCTCTTTAACGCGCGTGCCGAAAACACTCCGAGAACGAGCGCGTCGTGCTATTTACAGCTGAAAAGAGGATAGAAACGAAAGGGGGGGGAAAAAAGAAAAAGAAAAAGGAAAAAAGTAAAAAAGTAAAAGGGGGGGGCTACAGGAAAAGTGGCTGCGCCCGTCAGGACTTTTCTGGAGTTACAAATGATACAGTGTAAATGGGACGAGAGGGAGGGGGAAACACACTTACTTCTCTAAATATGTAGGTTACACCTTAATCCTATTCGCGCTCCGACTTCTTTTATGTTCTTATATCCAGACGTCTTTTAAAAGTGTTTAAATCCTCTTGCGTCGTTTTTTTTTTTTTTTTCTTTCTTTTCTTCTTTCTTCCCCCTCGTAGCGAATTTCTTCTCGGGTATTTCTCGCTCCTTTTTTTCTTTTCTTTTTTTCCCCTCTCCCGTTGGGATGGGCAAGGAAGTGACGCGACGTTTATTAGGGACCGCTTTGCCATTGAACAGAGCGGAAAACGCGAAGGCGCGTACTAACCTACTAAGTAGTACGCACAAGAGAGGACGCCACCAGAGCGCATCGTAGTTACAATATGTGGCGTACTCATCTTGGCTATACTATTTAGTACGGTAGTACGCAGCGCAGGCCGGGCTGCAGCGTTATGTATTTTCCACAGTTCTCTTATAAAAAAAAAGATCTCTTGGAATGATTAGAAACGTCGTAAGGTAATAGATGGGACATGCGGGCCCGTGCTGCTGCCAATTGTTGACTCAGGTGTACCGACCGTACTGTTTTAGTGAGTGTGATGGCCCACGGCAATTTGACCGCCGCTTCTAATCCAGGTTTGCAAAACATTTGTCTTCGTTATCTGCGTATTTCCGCAAAGGTTGTGGTTTTGAAGTGCTGGTGTTTAGCGTTATTAGATCATTTCTGTTTTTGAAGCGGATTCAGCGTGACTGGTACGGGACACGCGCACGCGCATGCACGCGCATACCAGCACGCGCGCGCGCGCGCACGCAGTGGGTAATGTACATGAGATCATACCTATAGACGTTTGTAGAGGGCTGGGGGTGCATACAGTCAGCTCCATAGTTATTGGCACGCTTGGTAAAGATGGGTAAAAAGGTTATGAAATTTTTTTTTTGTTGTGGGTAATTAACTTAGTAGTAATATGTAAGAAAATAAAAAAAAAATCTCTTTTTTTTTTTTTTTTTTTTTTTAAATAAATAAAACAACCTCATTATTGGCACCCCTAGAAATTCTTATCAACAAAATGTAAATATTTTACTTTTTTATGTTCACCTGAGTGCTTAGGAACTCTTAAAAGGTCATCCATGACTTCCTGTGTCACTGGGGTATGAGGTGACACGGTGGCCAGATTCCCTTAGTCATTCATCAGTGTGGGCAAGGTTAGAAAATGCACAAATGAAATTAAACAAAAGTGTGTTGTCCTTCATAAATCAGGCAATGGCTATAAAAAAGAGAAAGCAACACACCTGAAAATGCCCATATACACCGAGCAATAATTAAGAAGTTTTAAACAACCGGAGCTGTAATGAGCTGAAGAGGAAAGTCCACAAGAGAGGACCTAGGACCCTGGAGGATCTGGAGAGATTCTGTATTGAGGAGTGATCTCAGATTCCTCGCTCTGTATTCTCCAATCTCATCAA
>JAOUQW010000042.1:21736464-21751918 GCA_028565825.1 Olivaichthys viedmensis | reverse complement strand
AAGGGCCTTGCTCAAGGGCCCAACAGTGGCAGCTTGGCAGAGCTGAGGTTTGAACCCACAACCTTCTGCTCAGTAGCACAGTGCCCTAACCACTGAGCCACCACTGCCCTAGCACTTCATCTGCGTTGTATTCAGCATGCAGTGCAACTGTAGTGCTGTACTATATCAGTGTAGTTGCTGGTAGTTGTGGTGTGCTTTATATGTATATCGTTTTTGCATTTTACCAGTGTTTAAGCAGGAAAAAACTTACTTGGTCTTGATTAAGTCAATAATGCAATGTTTCAGAAACCTTGAAATAGATACAGTGTGAGCTCCTATTAACAACTGGTAGTGTTGGACTGAAACATTAAATAAACCACCAATAAAATAATGCCTTGAGTGATGTTTCTTTCTTCAGTTGAGCTAAACAACCAGCTCAGGTTACTTATTTAGTTACTAATAAGGTTACATATTAGTTTTACTGTTACAGTACTGATCCAGATACCAGAGGATTCCAGGAGAAATCCGGTTGAGTTTAGGCACATAAGCGCAGTTATGGCAATGGGAAGTGGGCCACATTTAAAGTTCTTAAAAGCATTTGGAATATGGGCCACAAATGGACCAAATGCCACCAATGTTTGCGTGGTCCAGCTGTAAGCTCTGCTCTGTATCATGACTGAGATACAGGCTAATCATGGTTAAGTTCTGGCAGTCAGACTCTAATGAGTTCATCACCGTCATTCCACAATGGTATGTGGGCCAACATTGGGCCATTGCTCATTTGCTATTAGGGGATGAGACTGAAATGACTGTTCACTGTAATTATTTGACTCGTTAACCTTGTGAATGGTGGTACTGCCTACAACATCCCATGTTATTTCCGCTCACGTAATCTGTGCTCATGAAGGATAAATTACTTAGCTGATGTGGATTGGGATTGTAATAGGCACACAATAAGCATGTTACATTGGATTGTGATTTTATAACTGAAACAGATAAGATTTTAAATGAGATTAACCACAACCTTAATGAAATGTGTTTAATCTGTCTGTACTGTAGTGTCTTAAGCTGGTCAACTTTTGACACTACTGCTGAATTCTTTCATTGCTCTCTGAGATTATATTAATTAAACCTACAGCCTAAACTCTTTAATCCCATTCAAATGCCTGATGAAATGAAGAGTTGCACAAGAAACACCATGCCCTGTTGATCGAAGAGAATTCTTCAGGTCATAGCCTACATATTATTGTCCAGTAATTACATTCCTATCAGTCAACATTACCATAATTATGTTTCCTCTCCATCACAGATTTGTACTGGATAAGGATGCTGTTAAATAATAGCGCAGCAGTTGAGCATTTGGTTGAATTAGCAAAAATGAGTTAAATGAAAAGGAAGACTATTTGGTTTATTCCTTTAGACTGTGGAAACTTGGAAAAATGTGTCGTTATTTGTTTTACCTCCCTGGAAAAGGTTAAGGATCTTAACAGAGATTGCAATGTTGGTTACGGTGAAGTGATAAACAATCTTTTCAGTGACTTGTACAGTGACTAAGAAACTTTGCTAACACTTTGTTTGAAGTGTACCTACATTGGGCTTCATAAGACATTCATTAGCATTACATGAATCTTTTATAAAGTAATGCTGGAGGATTTATGTCAGGCTTATGTCAAAACCTGTGGAGTGAAATTAACGTTTTTATGTTGTTTTGTGACTTTGTCTTCAACAAAAGAAAAAAAAGAGAAGAACCCTTAATTATCGTTACGGCTAGACTGTTCGAGACTGTAATTTATGTATCTGTAATGTTTTTATTCTGATGTTACAAGTTATTAATTTGTCTTTACTAACAGCACATTGATGAAGCTTTAAGACATCGTCCATGAAGTATCCACTGTCATCTTATCTTGAATGTGCAGTTAGTAAAAACAAACTAATAACTTTAAAGATAAGGATAAAAAAACAAAAACAGTCTTGAACTTGTAAAGACAAAGTCATACTACATAAAACCTCTAATGTAACCTCACAGGTTTTTGGCATAAGCTCTTTATAAATCATCCAACATTACTTTATAAAAGAATTATGCAATGCTTATGAATGTGTTATGAATGTGTTATGAAAGGCCAATGTAGGTACTTTTCAAATAAAAATTAACCGTGTATACTCTGTAAAAGTGTAATTCCCAAGAGTTTTACTGTTGTTGTTATTGTAAGATATACAAAACATTTTACCTTGTTTGTGAGATATAAGCTTTGGTTTAATTTAGTTTAAAGAAATTGTCTGGCCTTGTTTATCATTTCAGATATCTGACCTTTTGTCATCCTGCTTCTTCAGAAAACTCTACCCCAGACCCCCCGGAGTCTAATAATGGAACGATATCACCAAAACAGAAGGAGGAGCTTGCTAAGACTCAGCAGAAGCAATTGGCCAATGCTGTGCAGTACATTTGGGAAACGGGAGAGGACAAGTACATGTTTCGCTACTTCCACACAGGATTCTGGGAATCCTGTGAGAAACATGCTGATGGTAAGATAAACCTACCAAGGAAAGGAGTGTAATGAAATGGTGATAAATCACAGTGAAAAAGGAAGAATGGACTGACAGGGTGAAGTGGGGAAAGAGGGAATATTATAGAATTGGACAGAGATTAGTGACTATATTTTGAAATCACCATTCCAGTGTATGTGGCTTTCCAAGTGACATACATTTGCATGTACCACCAAGTCATGTATAAAATGATGCTAATATAACGCGATCACTCTGCAACTTCATAAGTTACAAATAATTTTTATGAAGCTATAAATAAAAATGAAAAATGTTTGGTGTGCAGATGGATGTATGGCTCTGCAGATTATGCCAAAATTTGTGAGAAATCTTAGAGCATCAAGAATGATGTTGTAATAACAATAATATCCAGAAAGCCTTGTATTTGGAAAAGTGGTGATAAATCTCGAGGTGGACACTTTGGGGAAAAATTTCTGTACAGAGGTAATTTAAGTATATTATTGATCATATAATAACTTATTGTTTTCCCCAAATATTTGAAATACTAAATAAAAATGTTAAATACTTTTGGTGTCTGGTTTATATGATTTAGATCTTCATTGTATAGATTTGTAGTAAATAAAACGATGAGTGTTGAATAAAATATGACACGCGATTCCAAATACACATACATGTATATACACATACTGTCTTAACAAGTCTTAACAGGTTCCAGATAAAACAGTAACATAGAGAGAGAATCTTTTCTCCGTTATTCTGCAGGAGAGCGATGTCGCAGGTTCCTCGATCTAACCCCTGGTGAAACGCATGGTAAGTGTGTGTAGAAGCATGCATGGGTGTGCATGTCTGCATTAGTGTATATATCTGTATATTTATATGTATGTGTGTGAAGCCTCCCTCTTTCTTACTCACTCCTTCTGGCCCTCTGTTAAAGGTGTCCTCTGGTTGTCTATGGTTTCTGAGTTCATGTACATCAGTTTGTTGGGGATGGGGTTTCTGCTCATGTGGTTGGAGTTTCTCTGTTCTCATAAAGAAATGCATGCACTCAAAATCAACGCATTTGCTGCTTTATGCACTGTGCTGTCAGGTAGGAGGCTAATCTAATGCTCTGCTGCCCTTCGTTCCATGAGAGTGCAAATAAAGCCTTTGAAGATTATTACTTGAAAATTGTTCAACAGTAATTATAAAGTATATAGTGCATTGCAGTAAGAGAGTGTTTTTTGTTCTTCCTACTCCGTGCCTCATGCCCCTCTCATCTGTTACAGGTCTAATTGGGATGGTAGCCCACATGATGTACACCACAGTTTTCCAGTTGACTGTTATTGTAGGACCCAAAGACTGGAGACCTCAGAACTGGGACTACGGCTGGTCATTTGCGTGAGTTAACTACAGATCCACCCATTGAAACATAAATGAGTTCAGGTTTGGGTTTCCCTTTTTGATAAGACTTAGTCATTAATGAATATGTATGTTTCTTTGCCTTTTCCTCTCCTTCTATCTTTTCCATTATGTTCCTTTTTAATTGTTCCACTTCCCCTCAGCATGGCCTGGGTGTCTTTTAGCTGCTGTATGGGCGCCGCCGTCCTCACCCTCAACTCCTACACCAAGACTATCATCGAGATTCGTCATCGACAGAGGCTGCGGCTGGAAGAAGCTCGTGCTGCTCCTTCCTATGAGGAGGTGGTTTCAGGAGGTGGGATCTACTCCATCAGCGGCCTACTGCAGTGTCCTGGGGGGATGATTGACAGCATGTGGCCAGAGCATGAAAGCGTGGAAGAAAATCCAGAAGTGGACGTGCCCACGCTGGTGCTGGTAGGGGGCTGCGGGCCGAAGGGGTGTGAGGACTGCAAGAGGGAGATGGACGAAATGGAAGAGGCCATGGAGAGAGAGCGAACAGACTCACCTTGTTAACGACAAGGTGTTGAAAGTTATGTAAATTGGGGGTGTGAAAAGTACATTTCTTGACTGTGGAAATTGTAATTGGAAATTAGAAATATCTGTATTAATCTTTGTTCAGTCTAATGACAGAGGTGTGAGATACTGATGATGGGTGCTTCTACAAGCGGATCATTTGATAAATGGATTGAAGTCTCAGTCTGGATTCTGAGTGCTCTTTGGAATTAAATTTCATGAGATCTTGAGTGGATTACACTTGGATTGGATAAGGGCACACAGCATTCATTTCAGAATGCATTTACTATTATTTTTTATGAAATTGCTCTTGATCTGTTTTTTTTTCTACCCATTAATTTTCACTTTGGACATGATTTAGTCACACGATGAACACATGTTATTACATTTTATACCAGGAAGGTGAGGTTGTTTGGAATTCTCTAGAGTTGCAGATTTGCCGTCTACTAAAACAGTATCTTGCGTTGTACTGCATATTAAAATACAAGAGACAATTTCTTTCAATATCAGCTACACTTTCCCACAGACGTCTTCTGTTTTTTGTAGAGAGGGAGAAAGAAGAGAAATTGCGAAGCAGTTTTGTCAGTGTAGGGTGTCCCTACAGTCAAGCGTGTTTGCTTTACATCATTACATCAGTAATCTTGAATTAGATGGAGAAAGGACAAGAAGAAGTAAACAGTAAATAGTATTATCCGAGTAAATTTGTATTAACCCTGTAAATAAAACACTTACACGTTACACACACACATGGTCATTGATGGACTAAGGATAAGGGTACTACAACCCTATGGCCGTCAAACACTGGTTAATCCACTTAATACTGAATTGCTTAATATTGCTCTATATAAAATCTCTCTTTCTCTCCATTTAAGAATGAAAAGAATCAAATAATTCAAGAATCAAGTGTGCAGGGTTGCCAGATCGTGTCTCGCAAGATGAGATATCCTTAATTTCAGTGGTCTGGAAACCTTGTGCTGATGGATACAGTATCATTTGTCAATGTACTTTAACCAGTTGAGATTGTTTGTAGTTAGCTGGTAAGGTTTTAAACCATGTTTGGATTGGAAATAGATTACAATCGGGCAACCCTTACAGCACTGACATTATATATAGCATGTTACCTGAAAAGACAGATAATGAGACAGTTGACGGTCATAACAGATCAGTACAATTCATGTGTTACACAATCTCTCACACACAGAGACATACAGCAAGTAAGGACAACTTCACATTCTTTATTAAAATTTTATTCCATCAGAAATAATGAGACACAAATATTTAAACATCTACTACTTAATCCTCCAAACCTGGTGGCACTGGTGGTCACAAGGTCTTATTTGTATCCTAACTACAAGCAGATACATTACTACAAATCTGATAGGCAAAGCTAATGCAATTAATTCCACTGGTCACTTTTTTAGAAAACACCAAAATGAACTGCCTTTTGAACTATCCACCAAACATTCTGGTCCAATAAAGGTTCTGGTCATTGTGATAGTGATGTATTATGAATATCCTGTTGTGTTGGAGTATGTATGTTTAAACTGTTCAGGAGTGGTGTCACACTAGTGTGATTGGGGTATTACATAAGTAAATGCCCAACCTTTTGGCTCGACTGTCAAGATTAAGGAAATCGCAAACAATAGTATTTACAAAGTAACTGGTAGCAAGCCCTAGAATGGATCCAGCTTTGTGTTTATTTATTTGGTGGGCTCATACTGGATTAGGTGGAGAGCATTGTCGTTCTCCATCACCCCCTGAACAAACTCCCCCTCAGCCAACCGCTCTGAGATAGAGAGCAAAGGAGAGAGAGAGAGAAAATCAAACATATGCAAAAGTTATTTTATTTTACCTCATGCTATAATAATAACAAAAACATTAATAACCATTTATATAGAACGTATTTGAAGTTCTTATATAAGGAGCAGCTTTCCTGCTATGGAATCTTACCATTGTCTTTTTTGTTAAAATACAACCACAGTTTGTCTGCTCTCTTCTCTGGCGTGTTTTCATCTGCTGGAAGGTTGTCTAGTTTTTCCTTGGGTATCATCTTAAAGATGGCCTAAGGGGTGGAAATGACAGAAAAAATATTAGCTTTTCTAAAACCTGCTCTTTGCAACGTTGTGAGCTTCATTCTAAGATGGGATTGTTGACATCTGCCATCAACCCTACCAACCATTTAGAAGTAGGAGCTTTGCAAGTTGAATGGCTTTCAGTGCAAATGACAAACATTAGAAAATAATTGCTCATGAATTGCTCTTAATTGCAATTGCTTAACTGCTAGTTAGAGTGGAAATAATTTTTTAGTGCTTTAATTAAATATTTTTCAGAAGCTGTGCAAATTGTAATATCAAAGTCTCAAATTCCAATATATTCTTCCTTTCTCCTGGTGGAAGACCAGCTTAATGTAGTGTAAGGTATTATCAAAGAGAAGAGAGACACTGAAATATATAGAGCAAAATCTCCATTGCTGAATTAAAAGTGTTCATTTGTGTGAGGCTGAATGTAACACTGCAAGAGCAAATTCTGTTATGTGTTCAATTCAACACTTAAGGTGTTTAACACTGTAGATGTTAGTTCAGCACTAGAGGTATTATATCAAGTTGCTGTGTATCGCTGCTAAACTCCACTCAGGTTCACTCCACTCTACAGTACATGACATTTTCCCTAGGAATACAGGCTACTGTATTGCACCAGAATAAATTCTGGATGAAAATATAAATAATGTACGAGAATCAGAACAGACCAAGTCAAGTGTGAAATAATCACAATTGTAAGTCACAGTACTATTGAGCTTGTGTAAACAGCTACTTAGGAAAGGGTTAGGGTTAGGCCAAGTAAAAAAAAAAAAGAAAAAAAAAAAAAAAAAAAAGTGATCTGGCTTACAGACCCCACTGAGGAATTAGGCCATTTTATTAAAACAAGAATGTTAGACTTATTTTTTTCTAATTATTATTAGATAATATTTTCCTATCAAGCTATATTGTTCATCTAGTATTTGGAATACATTTTCATTGAAAAATGGATCAGCTGTTTCAATAAAAATCTTTATAGGTTTTTTTTAACTCCATATACTCCATTGAAATATTAGGCTAAACACGTAGGCTAAACAAATTCACTCATATAGGAAATTTACTGCCGAAGCCCCCACTTTGTTTTTCTGAAATCCTTAACTGTGGCTATAACAATGTTTCACAAATGATTCACAATATTGCCTTAAATGGTCTTCCCATATCTTACAGCATCCTCCTCCCTTTACCAATAGTTATTTATTAGAACCTACATTGCAGATTTCTGATACTTCTGACTTGGTGATGTAGCCGTTCTTGTCAACATCAAAGAGTGAGAAAGCCCACTCCAGCTTCTTCTCTGTCTTCCCACCCGACGTCATGTGCAGGGCAATAATGTACTCCCTGAAGTCTAGCGTCCCATCATCATTCGTGTCGAACGATCGGAAGACGTGCTTGGCGTACGTGGTGGCGTCGCTTTCAGGGAAGAAGCGATTGTAGATCTTTTCAAACTCCTCTGGCGAGATGCGTCCAGTTGGGCATTGCTTCTGGAAATTCTCGTACCACTGGCTGAGCTCGTGCTCTGAGAACTTTGTGGTTAGTTTCAAGTCCTCTAAGATCTCTTTGGACATGGCACTGCTCTTGGAGTTCCCCATCGTTGGCTGGTGGATGAGGATGCAGGAGCAAGGTCTTGCTGTCACAGGGTGCTTGGCCTCTCTCTTAAAACCTGATCCAGAGACTCTCTGAATTGATGTGGCTTTTTAAAATCTCCTCCACCAAAATAGTCCTCCTAAAGAATGGATGAAACTGTCTGTCTGAAGTAGGGATCACAAAATGTCACTTGTAGCAGAGAGCAGCTGGAAGAAAGGGCAGTAGAAAACATAGTGGGGGGAGGAGGACTTAGGCTCTTACCTTTGACAGCAGGGTTAAGTCTGCTAAAAGTGGATTGTGCTCGCCTAAGCTGTTGAGCCTTGAATTGACATCTCTGGTCTGTCTAACTAAAGAGAAAACCATATACCAGTCACAACAGAGTCTGTTAAGAGTGTAAAGTCAGGTCACTCTGCATATGATAGATGCATTTCTAATTTCTAAAATTGTAAATCTTATAAAAATACAATATGCAATTATTAGACATATGTACGGTATAGTCATACCTAAACTGTATTCCGTGTCAGCTGCAATTTTTTTTTAGCAGTTTAAATATCCCCGCTCCTCCAAATAAATAAGTCCACAATAACAAACACTGGCCATCCCACCTCCAATCAGCTAACAATGCAGAACTTAATTTTTAGTTTTATTTCAGGGTCACATTTTTTATTTCAATTGTCAATATTTTTCAGTATTTGCTTGTACTGGTTATTTGTGCTTGCATTTCGTTTGCTTTTCAGTTCATAGACAGCTTTACACTGAAGCACCTCTCAGAATTTGAATTGCTGGTGATTTAAATATATTGAATATGTTGTATATGATGCATCGGTATGAGATATGATTAATTATGCAGAGCCTCTACTTCACCAAGTGACCCAAGTAACTGTGTCCTCAACTGACAGCTGTTGTCTCTCAGTGAGATATTAGAATTGAACTGACCTGCTTCTAGTCATGATTAAAATATGACTTAATGCATAGTACAGAAAGCTTGTTGTGAAGGCTGGGGTGCTCTTCAGCATTGCTGAATTTTTTTTTTTTTAGCAAAACCAGATTTACACTAAAGGTTGAGTGTGAGGTTGAGAACTATGCAATTACATGCAGGCTACAATCAGAATAGTTGGTGCAGTTTTGGGTGTTAGTTGGGGAAGCTCTGGGGAAATCAAGTTTTGTTTGATGGTGATAAAATGTGGCAAGTAATTGGGGGTCCTTAAGCCTTACCATCTGTTCTGCTGTTTCTTTTACTGGAAGCTATCAAGCTTCCTCCCTCTTGCTTTTCTCTTCTCCCACCTCTAGTGCTTGTTTAGATTTAGAGTCAACGTGCAGACTAAGGTGTTTCAACTCATTTCTTTTTCCATCTGCTTACTAAACAAGAAAACTGCACATCAGGGATGCTTAATTTCATCCTCACATGTTTCACGTCTAATACGCGCTCAGTACTTTGGCCCAAATCTAGCCATGTTACATTAGAGCCTTCCTTGTTGTTCAGCAGAGGGTAAACAAGGCCAGCTGGGGTGTTTGGATCAGTGTTCAATTACATTCGGCTCTGCCCCAGTTTAATCCTCTCTGGATGCTCTAAATGGAAGCTGGTAGGTTTTCCGGCTTTTTGTGGAGTGACCACTTGCGTCTTCTCTGCAGGTTTCTTGAGGCAACACTTAGGCTAATTTTACTCTGGTGACATATGGAAAACACTCTCACATCTCCCGCCCTCTTAGATTTTTCTCCATGTGTTATAAAATGTTATTGGCTAGAATGTTGATTTTGTATTTTGGTCATTTGGTAGATGCTAGATTTTTATGCTTTTTTTATTGGGTATGAAAAAAGTGTTATGATCCTTACTGATGTAAGGATATGTATTTTTTATGTTGAATCATTTTAGTATTGTATTTAGAAGTGTAAATTGTATATAATATAATTATTGTATATAATATAAATATAATTTAATTTACCTGCTCCGTTCTTTGACCCTGATTGTACAGGGATTTTCTCTTGGCTATTTGTAGAGTATGGGATCCCACTTCTATTGGATTATTCCCTAGAGCCAATTAGGATGCCTTCACGACAACAATAAACTTCTGATTTGTTCTGTTTGAGTTGCTGGCTAAAGCTCAAGGAGTCCCTCCCCACATAAGATCATGATATAGAATATTGCGTGATATCCTTAAATAGACACTGTCCTCAATGGAAACTGTGGTCATTCAACTCTTCAACTATTAAACTGACAGCAATCACTTCTTTTAATAATGTTTTGAAGCGGTATCACTGTGTCAAAGAGATATTTCATTCCCCATTAATACATTGTTTAATTACACTATACATAAACCTGTTAGTGCTTAATTGCATGTGCTCACATACACTGTAAAAAAATAATAATACTCTGTTAAATTTAATGTAACAAAAACTGGCAGCTGTGGTTGCCAGAATGTCACGTGCACGTGATTCCCTGTCTCGTCATGCGATTGTCCCCACCTGCATGTCGTTTTATTCGTGATTAGTAAGTGTTTAAAAAGTCCTCTTGTTTCCGTCCAGTTTGTGCCTGATTGTTTGTTCTCTCTGTGTGTGTGTGTGTGTGTGTGTGTGTGTGTGTGTGTGTGGGTGGGGGTGTGGGTGTGTGTGTATTATGACAACACGGTTGAATTGAATTGAAATCAAAGATTTTAGTTAATTGCGATACTGTCTCCCGCGCTACATGTGACACAGAACTTCACTGTAAAAAAGACGGTACCAATATATACATAAATACGGTCAACTTTCTCAAAGGGTGTAGATTTCATGGGTAGACTAATTTACTCTTAAAAGAGTTTTTTTACCATGAAATCTATAGCTTTTGTGAAAGTTGACTGTATTTATGTAAATATTGGTACCATATTTTTTTACAGTGAAGTTCTGGCAACCACAGCTGCCAGTATTTTACCATAAATTTAACAGAATAAAAAAAATGTAAAACAAAAGTGTACAAGAGAACACTGGACTTAAATTGATGGTAAAACCTTTTTTTTTTTTTTTTTAGATTATATTCTGATAGAAAAAAAGTTTTTACCGTCATCAGAATATAATCTAAAAAAAGAAGGTTTTACCATCAATTTAATAAGTGTCTTGTACACTTTTTGTTTTTTTAATTCTGTTAAATTTACAGTAAAATACTGGCAGCTGTGGTTGCCAGAACGTCACTGCAAAAAAATACGGTACCAATATTTACATAAATAAAACTGAGTTTTTACAATATTTCCCTTTAAAAAACAGTCTTGCTGTATACAACTCAGCAGCATCGTAAAAATAGTCATTTTTACAGTAAAAGACTGTTATCCAACAAACTAAAAACTTTTAGACTAAAATTAGACAAAAAAATCACCAAACTAATGTTAGCTTAAATCTTTCACTAACTGCTTGGTAACTGTAACATCCTGTTAATGGGCAAAATATTTATTATTTTTTTGTATAATTCTCCTTAATAGAAGCAAGTTATAACATCCTCAGAAGACATTTACTTTACTAAGTCTTCAATACTCCTTGAATGTGTAATGATTTGCCAATCGCAACCATCAGATTAATTTGCTTAGGGCAGGGGCCACATCACAACTGATGTAACAAAATGCGGGTTGCTGGCTATAACATACTTCTACCAGAGAGGACTTAAAACTCCAAAAGTTATGTAGTGCTGCTTTAATGGTTTACCACTGAAAGGGGAAGCTTGTTAGGGAATCATACTGTATTAAACTGACTGCTAACAAACATGTTTTTATTGTGGAGATATATATAAGCAAAAAGTAATTTTGGGTAATATTTCTGCATTTTCCGTTGCATTGCCCCTTTCTAGACTTTTGCACAGAGACAGGATAAAGACACAAGGGAAAGCCAAACAGAGTGGACGGAAGAAGGGGAAATTTCTTTTGAAGGAAAACTTTCTGCAGTGAAAAAAAAAGCCTTTTCTCAACGTCCTGAGCGAGAGAGATGGATAGAGAAAAGGAAGGGAGGGGGTCTTAGATAAATAGGAGGTAATGGGTCATAATGATGCTTAATGACAGACATGGTTTTCCTTCAGAACACAAAGAGCAATAGAAACAAACAAATGATAACACAAATAATAACAACGGTTAAATAAAAGGCTCTTGCTCTGACCTTTCACATTCATTGTACACGTTCTTCCCTTTGAGACTAGGTACCTCCAGAGAGATCATGTGATTTTTACATTTTTAAATTAAACTTTGCCTGTTTTGTTCTTAATTTAAGATAATCAATTTGGGAGCGTGAAGGCTCTTGCCCTCAGTCAGTGCACATAGAACCTATTAATTATTTTTATCAAATTTCAACACCGCTCTACAGAAGCACTGCTTTAGCTCGATGTGCTTCTCAGCCTCTAGGATGATTTTATTCATTGCCATGTATCATCAGTAATTTATCCACTTATTTTGTTGGAGCAAAAAATCTTTTCTTCCTTTCATTCATGGAAGTATTTGGTTAGCTGGTTGAACATTTGCAAGTGGGCGAAAAGGTGAGCATGAATGTTTTCTCTTAGTTATCCTTTTATTCCTGATATTGATTTCTATGTTTAAATAATGAAAGTGCAGAAAATAATTAATGTATTTGTGACCAACTTTTAATTATTTTTTAAATAATTATTTAAATTCCCTTCTCAAAATGGGAAACACTGAACTAAAGTGTTATTACCCTAAAAACATAAATCACATATGCTTAGTAATTTCCAAAAGTAAATTGTGACATTCTGTACCTTTGCTTATTTGTCTTTTCATCTTTAATCCAAACTGTCACTTGTTTGTATGTTTTTATGTTTATGGGTTTCAGTAAGCAAGTAAGGTGATTTTGGCACTATGTGTAGATAGATCAGACTGAATGCAAATATGCACAGTAATCTGGTTCTGTCAAATTGTAAAATTTATAATGGAGTGAGTTTATAAAATTGTCAGAGGCAAGTCCTTATTGGAGATATAGCCACAAAATGGCCACAAACTAAAAACTAATGTATGCCAGGTTTTTTGTAAGCAACAGCCAAATTACAAACATATGTTCATGACTTAAGCCTGACTTAAGCCTAAGAGTATTATATAGCCACCGTATGGTCACTGAAAGCTCTTGAAATGTTTTGCCAGTTTGTACTAAAATTTGCATTAGTATGCATTGTGTATTGATAGGCAATTCGGTGAAAAAGAAACATTTTGCATTCATTAAATGTCCTTCTGGAACATGAGCCAAGCCTGAACAGTGATCAACAACTCTAAGCAATAACACAAGCAATAATGCTGCAGTATTTTGTTGGGGGATAAAGATCTTAAGATAGTTTGACTGAGAGTCTGTGACAAACACTTACGCTAACATTTCCCTTGCACAACTTTCCCCCTTGTCTAAATAACAGGATCTTAACCAAAGGGAAAAACTTCTGATGCACGCTTTACAAACCAAAAGACAGCAACTTCCAGGAGAAGCTGAAAGAAGACCGTCAGCAGTTTTTCGCACGGCCCCGGTTATTTTAATCTGTGTCAAGTGGGACTAGGACTGGTCATTTTCCTGATATCATCCAATCCATTGACCTCCAAAGTGTTTCTACACCCTGATGAAGGTGTGCTTGAGCATGTGTTAATAACGCTGCTGTTACTGGTCACTGGAAACAAGCTGGTCAGCTGGGACGTACTCATCTAAGAGAAGGTTGTGACACTGTCATTGCGAGTCACATTCATCATGGAATCAGTCCTCGATCCCTCTGCCCTCCCTCACTTGACCCCAACAGTAACCTATGACCCTAAATCTGAAACGGTGACCTTCCCGAGCGGGGTGGTCTCTGTTGCAGGTGTCACTGTGATAACTGGGGGCACTGAGATGTCCTGGGGCTCCTGTATGTTGGCCTTCGGGTTTTGGGGCACTCTGGTTGGCCTGAGCACTGTGTGTGTGGGGCTGAGGGAGAACTTAGTGCTAAATGAGGGCCATATTTCAAACCTACTGCCTATGGGTTTAGTGGTCCTGGCTATCAGTTCAGGCATTATGGTTGGAGTGTTTGGGTTTCGTTTCCTCATGAAGAAAACAGGGATGATGAGAAGAGAGAGGGAAGAAGGAAAGGTTGTGCTAGTTGGTGAGAGAGGGGGTAGTGTTATAAAAACAGTGACGGTCTGAAAGGAGGGAAAGCAAAAGATACATAAAATAATCAAACAGTGATTTTGTTTCAGCAAATTGATTTACTGTTTCGGTTGCAGTGAGCCTGTCGAATGTCATCTTTACAATATATTAATACACTCTCAGAAAAAAAGGTACTAACCTGTACCTTTTCTTGTCACTGGGGTGGTACCCTCAAGGGAACATCTTTTGTACCTTTAGTATGTATCTTTCATCTGGGAAGGTGCATGTAGTGTACCTTTAAAGCTTTACTCTAAAAGCAAATTAAAGGTACAACAGTGGTCTTTAAGGTCTAATTATGTACCTTTAAAGATGTTTAAAGGCACACTATATTCACGTTTCCAGGTGAAAGATACATACTAAAGGTACAAAATCTGTACCCTTGAGGGTACCACCCCAGTGACAAGGAAAGGTATAGTTCAGTACCTTTTTGTCTGAGAGTGTATAGTGCCAACGTCTGTCTCTTTGTCATTATGTGCTTTCGGACTGGACAAACAATCTTGTTTCAACAATGTCGAAAGCTTCCGATTTAGTTGATAAATTTTCATCTTGGAAGACAGAAAACCGCAGAGTAGCCCCACCACTCTGCCTTGCTTAAAACCTTCCATTAAATGTGAATGTTCAGTAGCGTAAACTGAACTATATGTCTGGCTATGCAATTACTATTAGTTGCCAATTCACCAACTCAAAATCACTTGTTTGTCAAACTTTTTGTAATTTTTTTGGAACTGGTGATATTTTATCACCCTACACACCCTAATTGAAAAAATATGTCATCCAAAAGAAACACAAAATATGTTTCATTGACTTCAAAAAGGCTTTTGATTCTATTTGGCACCAAGGATAATTTTACAAACTAATTGAAAGTGGTGTAGGGGGTAAATCTTATGTCCTAATTAAAATAATGTATACAGGGAACAAATGCGGAATAAAAATTGGTGATAAACGAACAGATTTGATCTCTCAGGAGTACGTTGTGAGACAGGACTGCTGCTTAAGCCCAACACTATTTAATATTTACATAAATGAGTTGGCCAAGATTCTGGAGGAGTCTACAGCTCCTGGTCTCAATCTGCACAGCTCTACGTAGATGACTTGGTTCTGCTGTCACCCACCGCTCAGGGTCTACAGTAGAACCTGGACCTGCTGCAGCAGTACTGTTTGACCTGGGCCCTGGCAGTAAACCCCAACAAAACTAAAATTATGATATTTCAAAAACAATCCAGATGTCAGGGAAGAAAACACAAATTCATGATAGTCACAAAATAAATTAATAACTCCTCCAG
>JAOUQW010000042.1:21714722-21727202 GCA_028565825.1 Olivaichthys viedmensis | reverse complement strand
GTTTTTTCTTTATTGTACCATTCTGAGTAAACTCTAGAGACTGTTGTGCGTGAAAATCCAGGAGATCAGCAGTTTTAGAAATACTCAAATCAGCTCGTCTGGCACCAACAATCATGCCACGGTCGAAAAATCACTGAGATCACATTTTTTCTATATATATATATGTGTGTGTGTGTGTGTGTGTGTGTGTGTGTATGAGTGTGCGTGTGTGTGTGTGTGTGTGTGTGTATTAAGAGTATATGTGCTGAGCTGTATTCTGTATGGCATGTTTGTGGCAGATGGGCCAGATGTGACGATACTGGGTGCACAGACTCTGGAGGAAGGCTCAGACATCCTCCTCCTTTGCTCCCCTGATTCTGTGCCCCCTGCCACTGTTACATGGACAGTGAATGATATGGCTACTGGAAACACATACCTGTATATCACAGAGAGCAGTACCCCGAGCCATAGTGGGGATTATACCTGTACTGCCTGGAACAACATCACCGGAATCAGTGCCTCTGAAGTTCATATTCTGACAGTGAGAGGTAAGTGTGCTCTTATTATATTATTATATCAACCCCATATAGGTAACACATATAGTAACATCGCTGAAATGTGTCATTATGAAGGACTTGACATAATCAGTAGCAAAACTATTTATTAAAATGGCACATGTAATACATTATGGTGACCAGTAACATATCCTTATTTATATGTATAAATAATTATAACTCATTGTTTCCTAATATGTAAGAAAACTGTGCTTATAGCAGAGCATTGGAGTGTGAATTAGAAATAACAAAGGCTGTGTATACATCCTCATTAACCCACAGTCCCTAATTTTAATCCTAAACTGGATCATAGCATAAGTCTTGGCCTATGCCTAAATCAAGGTCTTTGTCTGTCTGTTTACCAAAAAAAAAAAAAAAATTTTTTTTTAAATTGAGTAGAATAGGTGACAGACTTATCAATTATCATAGTGGAGGTTAAAACAAAATGAAGTGAATACTATGATTTAGTTTCCCCATACTTCTAACACTGCAGATAATTATTCAGGCTTGCCACCATTAATTTCCGACAATGAACTTTTTGTACATAATTTGTTTGTTTATGTGTGTATATGTGTGTGTGTTTAAAGCCGCCTACTCTGGGCTTAGTCCTGGTGCAGCAGCAGGTATTACACTGGCTGTTATTCTTGCAGTGGAGATTTCGGCTGTGCTCCTTTACATCTTCATAATGCGCTTTAAGTAAGTCCAAATCAGACTGCGGGTCACTAATAACTGCCATTTTAATCCCAGACAAAAGCACATTAAAGACAGTTAAATGTCTGAATTCCAAGAAATCAGTCAAATGTTGATTGTCAGCAAAAAATAGTATTGAGAGACTTTGCCTGAAAAATAGTATGTTTAATAAACATATAAAACATTCATGCTCATTATGTTTTAGAAAATCTGCTGATCCTGTGAGGAACACACCAACACCAAGTGAGTCATAATCTTTGTACAGAATCAGAAGTACATCTAAGATGACAGAAAACGCTTATCTAAACTGCTAAAGAAAGCGCTATATTTACTCTACCATTTTATGTTGATATTTGTGCTATGTTGCATTTTATGTCGTATAAAACCTGTTCTACTCATAAAATTAATCAACAGCCCCAAAGCTGTTTTTATAATGGAGATTAAAGCAACGAGAAAATAAAGAAAAAAAGCATTGGTACTGATAGAAAATATTTCTGATAGTGATAGTACATTGTCAAACCAAACAAACATCCAGCCAAAGCCAAGTGGTGGAGGAAATTCAGGACTCTGGCAGTCAAGGCACAAATGTTCGAAGTAAGTGAGACTGTGATAAGGTGGTGTGTGTGTTTGAGTATTTTTCTTTTCCACACTAGAAGTGAGTCGTGCATTTCTGTACTTACGTTTATTTCTGTTTATTTGTGATCAGGGCCAGTGCAGCCTTTCTATCAAAACAGTCGACCAGCTGTACCCCCTAGGGTGAGTTAAAGTTGTATTATTGACACTTGCCATTTTATTCCAGACTAAAGATAAACTCACTTTAAAATACTGTGGTTTTGTTTTAATAAATGAAGATTTTATTTCCATATTTTGTAACCAATCAAATACCCTTTTATCTTATTTCAGAATCGAGCACCAAAGACTAAGAAATCCTTTTTAATACTCTAATTTAATGTCTGAATTCTATTATTATATGTCTCTCAGCATTGCAGTTATTCCCTATTCCCCACTATTAAAAAATATCTTTGGTGTGGCAGTTTAGACTCAACTCATTCTATTGCAGCTCTACAGTGCATCCTCTGAGACTGGTTAGAGTTGGGAGAGTCAAATGGAAGAAAAGGATGGAAGGAAGGAAGAAAAAAGGATGGAAGAGTCAAATTGTGCCAAGTTTAGTTATAAAACCCAAAATCACAAGCATGTCTCAATAGGCTTTATAGGGCCTTAACAATCACAACCCCCCATGCCTTAAGCCTGATTTACACTTTTCAAGAAGAGGGAGAGGCAATTTAAGGAGAGACCCCACCCTCCTAGAAAAAAAGGTTTCTCAGGTTTTTTTTGGACATCTAAGGGTTCTTTGCATCCTAAAGGGGTTGGAACCCTCTCTGATAGGGAAGCACCCTGTTGTAGCATGTTGCATAGAATCTTTAAGGGACAAATTGAGAAAAGTTCTTAGAGTATAGGTAGGCTGAATCTGCAATAAGTAACAAAGAAGGGCTATTGATGATCTGTTCAATAGAGAATAATGGATCGGCACTACACAATATAAGAGAAAAATGCATGGAGAAGCTACAATGTAGAAGCAGTTGTCTAATGTTGTGGCAGAACTGAGCAATTAGCACCTTCCTTCGAGTGTGTTGGGGCTCTTCTACACATTTGAGCTGCTGTGGGAGTCTTTGCTGCTGATAACAGGCACTGTGGAGTCAGTTTAGAGGAACAAGGCAATGCGCTCCAGGAACTGTGTAGTCCAGTAATACTAAAGTATATACATGCAGTCATAAAATAAGTGTGAGTGTTCTGCTAAAGAAACGTCTGTTTTTATGCAGCTTCTTTTGGCAGGGATGTTCTTGCTTCTTTTCTTTTCTTTTTTTTAAGGATTTTTGTCATTTTTATTTTTCTGTGTCTGTTAACAGCAATAACCTCCTTGTACCGAGCTGAACAGCCGAGGAAATATTGTGTGTGCTTTTGTTTTGTTTGTTCTTTTTTTTCATTCAACGTTACGCTGAAAAGCGCGCCCTGAAAAGGGAAATTAAGAAAAATAAACCAGCTTTGTTCTCCCCAAGCCTGCCTCCTGAGTCCACTTTCCCTGTGATCTGACCCAGGCTCATCACAGATGTATTATGCCTATTTTGTAAGATTTGTCATCAATATCTGCATGTCACAACCAAAAGTGTTTTTTTCATCTGTTGCATGAGCTAATTGTGATTTGTCATTGCAGGATTCAAACGTGTACTGCAGTACAATAAGCTAATTTCTGAGGATAAAGTAGGCTCCTATCAATCATATTTACAGTATATAGGAATTCACCTCGCGATCTTCTACCAAGCAGACTTTAGTTCCAACCCTAATGTATCGCAATGAACTAAAATCACACACACACAACAGACACACACACACACACACACACAGGAGCGCACTCTTTGACAAAAGAAACCTTCAAAGGTTCTTCAAGGGTTCTTTGAATAGCTAAGGGTTCTTAGCTTCCTAAAAACCCTTTCTGATAGGGAAACACTTAGTTGTAGGGTTCTACATAGAACCTTTAAGGGTTCCTCAAGAAAGACAATCAAAGGGTTCTAGATTTAAGATTTTTTTCTGAGAGTATATAAGTATGATAAATAGCTTTTTGGTTAGCTTAGGTGTAGACCAACATTTAACATGCAGTACAATATATAGACAGGAGCAGCTGCTCTACCAGAGCAGAAAAAAAACATTAAGTACAAACAACATTAAATACAAGACCAAGTACAATAGACGTGATAATAAATGTGAAAGTACAATAAATATGAAAGATGGCAGTGAGTTCCTTGGTCTAGGTAAAGGCTCTGCTTATATTTAACTAACTTGCCCTGCATATATTTAATTAATTTAATTAACTTAATTTGTTTTTGCGTAATCTGTCTAGCATTAGAAGTAGTATAAAATGAACGACCTTCTTTCCTCTCTTTTAGCAGTTGGCCCTGCAAGACATCAAAAGATTTCAGTCTCTTTCATCGAAGATGGCAGAAGAATTAGCGAACAGTACAGCTGTCTTGCATGTTATGTTTCTCAAGTTGTTCTGCACTATAAACTATACATTTAATAGAACAGACATTGTTCAAATTAAATAGAGCAAAACATACAGAGAAAAAATAATTATGAATGGTAATTTTTTAATAATGTTATGCTACTGATATTTATACAAATCCTATGTTAAAACTTGTTCAAAGCTTTAAACCTAAATGTTTGACATTAATAAAGAGTGGCTTTTTTGCTCCTCATATTTAGTCTTTTCTTAGTCGATTGGAAATGCAGGCCAAGCTCCCCTTTGTTCTGTTTTATCATTAAAGGTGCAGACAGAGCTAAGCCTGTCGTTTTAGTGACTTGTCTCTGACTCAGTAACCTTTAATCATGAAGTGAGTATGTTCTAAAACAATAGGTTGTTATGTTGCAGTCTGACGGTAAGTGATATACTGTAACTGGTAAATCAGGACTATCTTGATGAGGAATTTATAACGCTGCTGATAACAGGCACTGTTGAGTCAGTTTGGAGGAACAAGGCAATACTAATACTAGTAGTTATGCAACTTCTTTTGGCAGGGATGTTTTTGCTTTTGGGTTTTTTCTTAAGGATTTTTGGCGTTTTTATTTTTCTGTGTCTGTTAATAGCAATAACCTCCTTGTCAGTTGGTATGCGGCAGGCCCCCTATGAAACTAATGGCTTGCCTACCAAATGCATAAAACAAAATGAAATGAAAGCGGTGCAACAGTTCAATGACGCTTGAAAACACATATCTATCATTGACTGATTGGTTAAATCAATTGTGTTTGAGCAGGAAAGCACTAAACTGTTCTATTCGTCACTCCGGACAAACAGGACTAGAGTTGTATTAGTACTCAATGGATATGGGCAGTGGTGGCTCAGTGGTTAGGGCACTGGGCTACTGAACAGAAGGTCGTGGGCTCAAACCTCAGCTCTGCCAAGCTGCCACTGTTGGGCCCTTAACCCTCCCTGCTCCAGAGGTGCTGTATCATGGCTGACCCTGATCTCTGACCCCAGCTTACCAATATGCAAAGAATCAATTTCACTGTACTGTACTTGTATATGTGACAATAAAGGAGCTTTCTATTCTATACAACTCTATTATTATATGTACACTCTTAGACAAAAACAGTTCCTCACAGGTTCTTTGGCTAGTTAAGGGTTCTTAGCTTCCTAAAGTGATTCTACTTGGAACCCTCTCTGATAGAAAAATCCTTTGTAGCAGGGCTCTACATAGAACCTTTAATGGTTCCCCCAGAGGGACAACCATAGGCCCCTTGAGGGTGTTAGACAGAATTTAAGAGGGTAGAGAAACCATATGACTGGCATTATGAAGCCCATTTATGTTCTTATTTTGCCATATTAATGTCTTCTCTTGAACACTTTTAGCCTGTTTAGTACTAGGCTTAATCTGTGCCCACAAAATCAGCTCAGCGTTTCTGTGACCTTTTTCTTGATCATTTATAAGTGTTCTGAGATTTGTCTAGGCTAGATAAGTATATTACTCAAAGACTTCAGTATTAAAGGTATTCGTGCAAAAGAATGAAAAGCATTCCACATGGCGTTGCTCGATAATATTGACTTATTAGCCTATATATTCAGCCACGTTTATACATAAGGAAACCCATATTGGAAGGAGGCACTATCATAAAGTAGTTATAATGTCGCCCTCTTGTGGATCATATAGGGTTTACTGAAATTGTGGACATCTGGCTGTTTTCCATTTAAAAACTCTGATAAGTGGCACATATGCACTTTACCGCATATAGCAATAACAATCCTAGTGTAAAATGTAAGTAAAAAAGGGTAATTGCACAAAACACCTGCTTACTCAACTGTACATTCTCTTTCAATATATAGATTTTAATTGTACCATTTTGGTAATTATTCAATACCTATCAGATATAATGGCCATTTGGACACTTTTCCACCACTGGCGGTATTTATGTGTACACTGCATTTTTGCACTGTACTGTATTGTATTGTAATTGTAATGTTGCATTGCACTTATGGCATATTGTTTATTGCATTTTGCACTGTACTGTATTGTAATTGTAGTGTTGTATTGTACTTATGGCATATTGTTTATTGCATTTTGCACTGTACTGTACTGTATTGTAATTGTAGTGTTGTATTGTACTTATGGCATATTGTTTATTGCATTTTGGCACTGTACTGTATTGTAATTGTAATGTTGTATTGTACTTATGACATATTGTTTATTGCATTTTGCACTGTACTGTACTGTATTGTAATTGTAGTGTTGTATTGTACTTATGACATATTGTTTATTGCATTTTGGCACTGTACTGTATTGTAATTGTAACTGTATTGTTGGAGTGTATTGTACTGTTGTATTTCATTTATGTGACACCAAAAGAAATCTTGTACTTGTCGAATGAAAGATTCTGATTCTGACGAAGAATACAAAGGCCGCGAGATCTGCCTCTGGCTCACGTGGGTAGCCGCACACCTGTTTAAACCCCTGTGAGCTTTCCAACGTCAGATGGATCCGCTGACATTCGCCCCGCCCATCTAAAGTTCCCATTGGCCGCCTCCGCTGAGGCCCATCTTCGTCCGATTGATCTGACCAATGGAACCCTCCGACGTCATATGAAGCTTTTCGAGTCCGCCCCTCGGCAGAGCAGTCGCAAAGGCTTTCGGGAGTTGGCGTGTACGGATAACGGCGTAAAGCGTGCGTCTAAGGAGTCAAAACCTACTATACCCAGAAGTCTCTACGACAATGTGCGACGTCAGGTCCTGTCGTACGGCACTCGGCAGGTAAAATAAAACTGCAGTCACAAGCAGCAGAGTAATGTTCCGGCACTGTCTCTAGCTTAAAGCAAGGACGAGAACGACATGGTAAGATACAATGCTTAAAAAAAATGTTTCATTAGAGAGTATACTTTTCCTTAGTTCAGTTCTCTCCAAGTCAGGTTTTGTCTTAGCTTCCTGTAGAAAACGAGATTAACCTTGTGGGAGCCTTGTGGAGCCTCAGCTGTCAGCCTGTGAAGTAACGTTAATGTAACGTTAATGCAACGTTAATGTAACGTTAATGTAACGTTCAACGTCAATTCCCTGTAACAGGAGCCGCCTAGATGTTTAAGTAAGTAATGCTCACCAAAAATAAGATGTGGAAGATTCGCGTCTCATTGCTAATATCAGCTGGCGTGGGGATGTGTTGGAGAAATCTCGAATTTACTGTGTAGGAAGCTACAATGAAATGTGTATCGATATTCTTCACTGTGAACATGTTGCCCATGTTCTCCAAAATCACTGTAGGTCTGCTTCACGCATGGCTCCTCACTGCAGATTTGATAATAATCCTGTCCTCATTCCCATCATTGTGCATGCGCTCTGTTTGCAGGGAGACGGTAGCTGCAGTAACGGTGTCCAGCTGTCAGACACTCAGCTTTTTGACGGACACTTTGAGAAGCTGGTGTGTGAGTTGACGGAGCAGGACTTTACAGACCAGGTGCTCGCCGACGCTCTGAACAGGCTCGGAGAGGTGAGTTGAACTCCATCATCTTCCAGCAGCGTGGGAGGTCTTGAACCATTCTGTTTCTTCGTCTTTCCTCTCTTTTTCTGACATGCTGAACTGTCCCTGCTTTCATCCACCATCATGCACCAAGAAAAATGAAAATACTAAGGTTGAAAAACCCATCAGAAGCACTCACTAATGTAACCGTCATGTTTCCAGTAACGTAGGAGCGCAGTGTTCCGCACACTTCAGTGTTCCGTACGTTTCAGTGTTCCGCACACTTCAGTGTTCCGCACACTTCAGTGTTCCGTACGTTTCAGTGTTCCGCACACTTCAGTGTTCCGTACGTTTCAGTGTTCCGCGCACTTCAGTGTTCCTGTTCCGCACACTTCAGTGTTCCGTACGTTTCAGTGTTCCGCGCACTTCAGTGTTCCTGTTCCGCGCACTTCAGTGTTCCGCACGTTTCAGTGTTCCGCACGTTTCAGTGTTCCGCACGTTTCAGTGTTCCGTATACTTGACCGTTTCCCTCTAATAATACAGTAAATTAATAAATTACACTTCCTGGTATATGTATTAAATATAAACTGGTGGTATTGCTATTTATTCCATTTCCACACCAAAAACCGTTTGAGACCACACATGCTGTGATTTACCTTGAAATCGCAGTAGATAGTGATGAAAATTGCAGATGTTTTGTAAATATATAAAGTGTGTTAAATAAAACGTTTTTTACACAGAGAACATTAAAATATTAAATTGTAATTTCACTTAACGCTGTCCCAGTTGCGCATAGAGATGCACTGTACGGAATACTGACGCCACATACTCATGAGACGGGACGTTTT
The DNA here is from genome assembly GCA_028565825.1 of Olivaichthys viedmensis. NCBI lineage: Eukaryota > Metazoa > Chordata > Actinopteri > Siluriformes > Diplomystidae > Olivaichthys > Olivaichthys viedmensis. Next base: position 21,718,640 of record JAOUQW010000042.1, on the reverse strand, counting down.
TTTTCCTATTAAACTACTGGTATAAATTCTACTGATCAAAAATGTGTTTTGGTTTGTAGGCAGATTTTACATAACCCAACCAATCATTACAGCCTGTATAAAATCGGGTATTTCGGAAAATGCCGATATAGTGTTTGGAATCGCGCGCTCCCACGTTACTCATGATAACACTACAGGGTTCTTGCACAGGTCTGGAATTTCTAGACATGAAAAAGTATGAAAATTCAGAAAACATGTTTGGATATTCTGTTGTTAAAGTGAGACTCAAGCTGTTTTTAGACATTCCCTTATTTTCTGCACTAATCACATTTCATGTTTTCACCTTTCATGATGCAGTTAATGACCTGATTCAATTAGCAAGAAAACTAAAAGTCTTGGAATTTTTTTCATGAGGATAGGGCAAGAACCTTGTACTAGGAGAAAAACGTCAAGAGGTGTTCAAATCCAAGTTCAATCACCAGACTTTTTAACAAAAATCAGACTTTAGGGCATTTAGCTACTGTTTCTCCAGTCTGATGTGTCATCTTTATTTGCATATGAAGTTGTAAGTGATCATCATATGCCAGCGTTTGAATCTGGCAATGTTCTGTTACTTTGGTGTCTGACACAGAGCTGTTCTTCAGGTTCTGCGCTACAATGCCACAGGAGGCAAGAGGAACCGTGGCTTGTCTGTGATTGGCTCACTGCGTGAGTTGGTCACGCCCTCCAAGCTGTCACCTGAAGAAGTGGAGTGCGCCCTGTTGGTTGGATGGTGCATTGAACTGGTAACTACAGTTATATTTTTCGTATTATTATTATTTATTGTCTTATTAGCATAAGAATGTTTTCCAAGTAGACAACCAGGCACTTCTGTAAGTTGCTCTGGATAAGAGCGCCTACCAAATGCCGTAAATGTAAACAACATTTCCCAGATGGTATGTGGCTGTCCATCTAATCCATCGCAACTCAGGAATAGGACACACTGTACATGTCCATTTCTAACATCGGTTTTCTTTCCTTTCGTCTGCTCAGCTGCAGGCTTTTTTATTGGTAGCAGACGATATAATGGATGCATCTTTAACACGGAGGAGTCAGCCATGCTGGTATAAGAAGGTGAGCCTTGAGTGACCCTTACAACTTTCCTTCCTGAAATATTTTGTTTAAATAAACTGCACACGATAACTGACAGCTGTAGATTACATATGATGTTTTTGAGCATGTTATGTCTTTTAATGTCACGTAGAACAAGTACAGTAAGTTTTGTTCTGGTGCTGTGTTTTATGTAGTCGAGTGAGGATATTTTGAAGCTGCTGAGGGTTAGATTTGGGGATTTCACTCTCTCTGGTTGAAAAATACTATAGGGCTTGGAAATGTGACATCACGCCGCTGTGATCCACCATACTATTGGGTTACGAACAGTTATAAGGCATTAAAGCAAGATAACTAGCCAACCTCACCTAGTCAGTTATTTGGGCTTTCCGATGAGTTGAAAATGTACTTATCGCACCTCCATTAGTTACTTTAAATGAACAAATGATGTTTGTGAGCTCGTTAGACTTGGCATCCGTTTTCTCTCTCTCTCGCTTTCAGTCTCTCTACCACTGTTAACATAACTGCATAGTTACAGTATTTATATTTATATATGAAAACGTGCTGAAAACTTTAACAGATAAACTAAGATTATAGCCAGGATTAAAGTGACTGCCGTGTTCTTACGACAATCACGTTGCAGGCGGGACAGAGCGCAGGTCTGAATGACTGCACTATCGGCGCCAAAGCTTGGTTACTTTCTATAACCGAGTTTAATGTTCAATGTCCTGCTAGTTTTGTGACTATGGATTGACCGAAGGCTTGAGGAAAATATAATAGCTCGCAAGCTGAATGTACATTACACAGATAATTTACCTTTGTTGGATTGACCGTGCTGTTACAGTTCACCAGTGTGTAATTAAATCTGTAAATCGCTGTAATCATTGATTTGTGAACACCACATGAGCTTCCAGTGCTTTTTGTAATTTTTAAAATGCTTTTTAAAATACGCACTCAAGTCACACACAAAATATAACATTTGAAAAAAATGAGGTAAGACGATGTAGCGCTGCTGTATCATTAGTGCACCAATAGTTTGGAAGTTCGCAGGGATTGACATCTTCTGTCTGTCATGAGGCCTGCAGCTCTGTCATGTCGTAACGGAAATTTGAGGGTGGTCTCTGGCGGCACTTCTTTGGGGCGTGATGACCTGTGCGTTCAAAAACTCAATTCGAGCCCGACAGCTCTGACTGTTAATTACTGTGAATTACTATTACAGGATTTCCAGGGTGACTCACAGCAGCTCAGGAACATCATGTTTTAGAGTATTTCTTTTTCCACTGACTCAATAATAAATATTTTTTCAATTTTTAACAAACAAATCCTATAACAGAAGGAAATTAAAACGTAAATAGAACTTTGGATTGACGTTGATAAAATGGCACAAATCTTTAGTCCAATCACCTGAGTGTTTTTTTAAATTTATTTATTTTTAGATAAACCTGCATGTTGCATAAGGCATATTTGATGGGTTAACAAAGCATGTGGAGATAAATGCACTTAAGGGAAGATTGATTAGAGCTGAGCACTGAACACTAACCACATGGCTCAGATAGAGGAATATTGATCATAGCTGCTTTAAAATAGCTTAAACAGTAGTGAATCCATCAAACACATTTCCCTTTAAGCCTTATTCGGTGATTCTTTAAAAAAGTTTTTTTTATTAATTTTTGTTTTCATGTACTTGGATGACATGGTTGCTACTTTGTTAAAGGTACAGTTCTGATTTTACAACAGCCTAGATATCTTAATTCTGATCTGTATGAGGCACATCCTATAAACCTTGAAATCTGTATGGAAATGTTAAGCATTTAGAGGTACTGAACCGTTTCGGTTGTACACGTGAGCAAGTAGCTGAAGTGCGCACTTGAAAATTTTTAGTAGGTGATATTTTAGCTTTGTTAAGCTTATAGATGCAGATTCTTAATGCAGGTGGATTTTTATTGTATGCTGTATAACGGGAGGGAATTGCTAAAAATAGATCATTAGGAGATGACCTGTTTGGAGATACTGGGTTACAGAGTGCTCTTAGTGCAGAGTGCAGTATTGGATTACTGATTTGTGCCCATTTTCCATTTGTCAGGAAGGCATCGGGCTGGACGCTATTAATGATGCTTTTCTCCTGGAGGGTTCCATCTACCGCCTTCTGCGCAGGCATTGCAGAGGGCAGCCCTACTACGTCCATCTGTTGGAGCTTTTTACTGAGGTGGAAATCTCTCACAAGTCTTCATAGAGACTCTTTTATGTATATTTCTAAGCTTCCATCAGACTTGCTCACTGAAAAATGTGTACTTGTATGAAATGTATACTTATGTGTTGTAACTAGACAACACGTATGCTTGCAGTCAAACACAATATGTAAAAAAAAAAAAAAAAAGTTAAATTACGCACAAACACACAATGATTAACGCAGTGAAGGTGTGAAGCCATGCTCTAAATTGGAGTGTTATTTGCTGCAGACCTCGTTCCAGACAGAGCTGGGCCAAGCCCTCGATCTGATGACTGCCCCCTCAAACAAGATCGACTTAGACCGTTTCACCGTGGACAGGTGAGAGAGTGAGACTGTACAGGAGAGAAACGATAAGGCTGATGAATAGTATAGGATTTATAAGTGATGGAGGGGAAAAAATGTAACTGAGAAATTAATAATGTGGTATCTTGTGCTACAAATGACTGTATTAGTAATTTACAGTAATTTGTAGTATTAGTATGCAGTGTATCAGTAATGCAATGTGTTATCTCTTCTGACTGTAAAGGAATTAAATTTAATTTGTGCTTGTGCCAGGTATAAAGCTATAGTGAAATACAAGACTGCATTCTACTCCTTCTATCTCCCAGTGGCCGCAGCCA
>JAOUQW010000042.1:21680401-21695143 GCA_028565825.1 Olivaichthys viedmensis | reverse complement strand
AATAAGTCTGTAATGTAATGAAACGTGGAGAAGGTGAAAGGGGTGTGCAGACTTTCCGGCTTGACTGTATACAGTTTCTACTCGTATATCTATACATATATAGAAAATAGTGCTTTTTATATCTTCCTTATATTCCTTTGTTCTGTCTTTCCCTCCATATGGCTTACCCACGCTTAATATCTGCTCAATTTTCCTTGTCCAGTTTCACTCAGTAGATAAGGTATTCAAATGTTCATCTCAGCTTATGGGTACCTTCACTAACTCCATGAACCGTGCCTTTATTTCTCATCCTTGCTTCTTTCCCCCTATTTTGTCTTCTCTCCATTCACATCCAAACTGCCTCCTTTACTACTTTTTTCTTTGTCTTTGTTGATCCTCCACTACTGCCTCGCCTGCTTTTGTTTTCTCCTTCTCTGTCTTTCTCATTCTCTCTCTATAACCAGGCTCTCTCTGGAGACAGCAGTGTAAACCCTGCTCTGGGTCGGCTGCTGTTGCAGTGCCTTTGCCCAGCCCTGCACGGCCTGCTCTGTGATGGACTCAAGCCCCATCAAAGTGACCTCATCACCGGCAGAAGGCCAAATTCACCCTGGGGATTGGTTCAGGTCTCCACCAAACTGGGTATGAATTAGATTTGATTTCTGCCCTGCTACATTTTTCTCTGTTTCCCTGTGTACACTCTCTTTCTCTGTTTTCCTGGCATTCAGAATCCCTGCAGTGTTGAATCACCCATCTGTCATCTGTTCTATTCTTTGTTCTGCATCATCCAATTTCCCCTCCCCTCTCTCCTCGCATTTCTTCTCCCTTATAATGTCTTGTTGCGTTATGCTGAAGTTAAGTAGCGTTATACTGTAGTAATGAAGTAAACTGATTATCATTATCCCCAGTTCTGTGTGGCAGCTGTTAAACGGTTTAACAACTTCTAGGGTTACCTGTCTTGTTTTTTTCTCACATCGCCTCTTTCTGGTGGTCCTCCAGGCCCAAACACCCAGGCTTTGTACAGCTTGCAGGCTAAAGTAGCTGCGCTTCCGCAGCTCAAACAGAGCCGGCACAGGTTTAACGCCTTTCTGCTTGGCCTTCTGAAGTAAGCACCAGTCCACTAACAGTTATTTTTAGCAATTTGTTCTACTTTGCTATTTTTGTTGCTTAAATATACGGACTAAATGTATCTTCTTTCATCCACCCTCGGTTTTCATCTTCTATTCTTTGTTTCTCTTTTGCAGTATCAAGCGCCTTGATTACTGGCTTTCCCATTTGCAGACCTGCCATGGTGAGTGTGACAAGTAACTAAGCTACCTATCAGTTGTTACGTTCTGCTTCTGTACATCCTTCCGTCCATAAATATTCTGGTTTTCATCCTCATAACATCACTCAAAACATCACATTCTGCTTCTTCTCTTCCACCCTCCCTTTCAGATGCATTAGAAACATATTACTGGCCCACAGCCTTCATGAGCCTTTCAGGCACTTTTTGCCAGCCTCTCTTCGACGAGCTCCTGCTCATGCTGCAACCTCTCTCCCTTCTGACCTTCAACCTTGACCTGCTGTTTCAACACCACCACTTCGACCCTTTGTCCCCTGAGCTCAGCCCTCCTAGCCGTAGCCCACAGTCATCCAGCCCAGGCCAACCTCAGAGCAACGGCCACCATCCCAAGAGTGTTTCCAAGCAGGACTTCAGTGGTTTGGATCGCAAAGCCACCAGCCACAATTTAAGTCCCACCTGCTCATTCAATTCAGGCCCCAGCTACTGCAGACAAATATCAGGAATCGGTAAAGGGGAGACAAGTCCACAGCTGCAATGGCTGCAGGAAAAGGAGATAATAGCACCTCCTAGTATCTGGAGTGGAAATAGCCTTAGCCAGCAGGCAGGCCAGGCTCTTCAGCAAGGCTGGGGGGCCGTGATGCGTTGGGGCGAGCGTTTAGGGCAGAACTGGAATGGTTTAACCTCCCCTGGTTCCTCAGAGGAGGCTGAGGTTCACACCACATCGGATCTGAATACACACTCCAATTCAGATTGTGAGAAGTGCCCAGGCCAGGACCTTCTGACTGCTGAAGGTGAAACAGTTTCTTGGGATTTAGGCAGGCTGTTTGGAGCATCAAAAAGCCCCAACAACCCACCAGCAAAACGGTGAGCGAGAGCTGTGTGCATTTTTTGTAGGGCTGGCCCGAATAATTCTAATACACGAGTATTCGTTCATTACATTGGGATTCGTTTATCTTTTTAGTATTTGGAAGCTTCGTCTTTTTTAAGACACAAAAATTGTAGCCTAAACTAGAGGTGTGTGCTGGACTGTTTTAAAAAAAAAATCCCACTCCCGCCCGCTCCCGAAGGAACTCTGACCAATCCCGCCTGCTCCCGCAGTTATTTCTGTTTGTAACCACCCGCATTATTTTCTAATATTAATTAAAATTCAAACTTTGTGAAAGTTCCAACTGCCACAGACTGTAAGAGTGAAAATCCCGCTGAATTAACGAATTTTATGTGATTATACACAGTGGCAATGCATGTTTATAATAAACTGACGGTCAGAACAGATATTTGCACGTATTTTATATTTACGTTTTTATATTTACTAAACCCGTGAATGAAAACACAGAAATGAATACTCGACGCCCCCGTGTACTTGACGCATGTGAGCAGCGTCTGGTGTAAAATTAAAAGCATCATGGGGCAGATGTGGCGTGCTGCGCGTGCAGTGTCGGTTCTGGTGTAAAATGGGCTTAATCCACAAATCCAGAGGTAGTTTAAGACCTTTAATTGAGTTTTACTGAACATTATTGGAAAGCTACCATCTCTTGTCCCGCAAGCTCCATATTTGACCGCCCGCATGAGAGTAAAAAGCGCCTGCCTACTGCCGCCTACTGCATATCTTTTGAACTACAGTAACGAACATACTTAAAATTATGGTTAGTTATAAAACGTAAATAGGATTGTTTTTAAGTGTTGTTTTGGAAATTCCAACGAGTATTTGAAGCTAGTAAAATGCTATTCGGGATGCATTTTTGCATCAATTTTGCATATTGATGCAAAAATGACATTTTTGCATCAAAATGTCATTTTTATCAGTGTCGAACAATGTTACCTGATGCAGGCAAACTTGATTATAAAAACAGGGGCTTTAATCTAGACAGCATTGGTTAGACTCAGTTAATGTTCCAGGATGCATTTGGGAACGGAGAAAAATATAAAAGTATAAGGGCAAGGATCTTTTGTTTTTAAAGTATGCATACTGCAAATCAAATGTCATATATCCAAAAAGAAAGATGCAGCATCACTGGTGTTTATGATAAATTAATATATAATGTTTATCACTAATTCATGATAAAACTATTCGCTACAATTTAGTATAAGTTGTAATTATACATGTAATGTGATTTTTGAAATGTGAAATTTGACAGTAACCATCTGTCTTTTTATGGGTGGGTGTTTTTCTTTACTGTGAAATTATGGGGGTCTGTGCAGTTAGTGAGAGATTTTTTTTATGAACCTCTGAAAGTTTTATCCTTTGTGAAAACAAAGTACACTCTCTGTTCTTATATATCAGGCTGCAGTTATGTAAAATATATATATTTTCTCCTTTTCTGTTGTTCTCTCTCTCTCAGGCGTCCCTCGCGCTGGCTGAATCCTGGTATAACAGTTCTGTCCCGCATAACAAGCGCAGGTCATGCCTTTCTGCCTGAGAAGATTGAGCCTGGAAGAAAAGGAGAGGTGGAGAAAGACAAAAATGAAAAGAGTAAAGAAACTGGAGACCAGCCAAAACCTTTGAGGTAAAGTGTTAAGTTGATGTTTTATAATTTCTGTTAAAGTTAACCAGCTGTACAGTTGTATGAAGTTCTCCACTAGGCTAAATGTTGAGACTGCGCCATCTTCTCAAGTGCTTCAGAGATTGATGTCTAGTGGACTTGTGGTATAATCATCCAAGTGGATTTTTCAGTAACTTGACTTGTGGTACATCAGGTCAGAACTGGACTTCTGAACTGATGATGCCCCTTGGATAAAAGCAAAACAAAGCCACTTTCACACTCAAAACCCTTGGCATTATCGGCATACCTTTACCGGTAATGTTCAGACTTTGCGTCATTCATACTTGTAGCCTTTAAACAGTATTTTACTGGGTTCTACGCATTCACATTTGTCAATGAAGTCCCATTACACAGGATGTGACGTATAACAAATCGACTCATTTGGTGGAATTGAAGTTTGTTTATCACTTGCGTTTATTCCAAATCAGTCTGCCGGTGATTTAATGTGCCAATTATTATAAGAATTTTTATCCTCGTAACAAATATGGTAATATATGCCCTTCTGTTTATACCTGAGCCCTCCTGATAATTTCCCGGGAATTGTACTAGGTCGTGTCAATCTTCACCGGATTTAAACTCGTGTGTTCACACTTAACTACTTCCCGATTAAAAGCTGCATTAAAATGCATCTATAATGGGGCTCAAGATTACAACACAACTCCAGTCACCTACACTTGCTACTTTTAGACATTTCAAAAGGACTTGAATGACTGCAAAATTCCATAGATACTTGTTGAGGACAACATAATGCTTTTGATGTGAACAATATGACTGGTTCTGCAGGGCGGTGAGAACCCTGTGTGATCACACAGGTACAGGGACAGAGCTGAGCTTCAGAAAGGGAGAGGAGCTCTTACTGCTGGGGGGCGTGGACCAAGACTGGATTCGCTGTCGCCAAGGTGACATGGAGGGCCTTGTTCCTATTGGTTATGCATCACTTATCATGTAACTCCAAGACTCCTGTATGGATGATCATGTGAGTTGAATTGAAGTCAATATAGATCATTCATCGATTATGTCAAAAAGAGGAGCGTGTATGTATTGGTATAGTTATTAGGAGCTTTACAGAAGTGTTCAGCTCTGTATGTGTTTTTCTCTTAGCATTCATTTAAACATATATGATACTGTATAAATTATTCATTTACATAAAAAAAGATATATATATATATCAATTAATTAGATTAATAGAATTCAAATCATACATTTGACCAAGATAGATAGGCAGATAGACATGAACCTTAAAACTGAATAGTCATTGTGTAGTCCATGTCCATGATGAACAGAGTTCATAATGTGTTGAATTATGAAATATCCCATCCATAATATACAGCTTACCCCAAATATCAAGCTTGCTAATGGATTATGAAAGAAAGCATATATATATATATATATATATATATTTGTGTGGTTAACCAAAAATTACAATTGCTTTTGGGGTTTTGTTGTTTCAGGTGTATATTAGTAAAGAAGCCCCTTGCACGCTCTATGATTATTTACTTTAACGTTACTAGCATTAATCGTCTAAATCACAACAGTTCAGGCAATTCTTTATTGACACAATATCTAAATGAAAGGCTGGATTTACAAATTAAGTTTAGTTCTAGACCAAGATAGATTTCCAGTCAATAATCCCAGTAATTTAGCCTGAGATGAGATGTATTTATTCAGATTTTTAAGATGAAGAGTCACACTGTCACTATTCATTAGGCTGAAGATGTAAAACTACTACTACGATTGTTGTTGTTGCTCTTACTAGTGGCAGTAGAGTACTTTAGTGTGGTAGTGCACTGATAATTTTTAGTTGTTATTTATTTCTTACAATGTGTTTAGTAGTGTGATTAGAAGATTTTATCACTGACTATGCATATACCGTACTGTACTATTCACAAGACTTGTCACTGGGGTAACCATATATGATTGATGGCATTACTCATTTTTAATCGGTGGTCTGTGTGTGAATGCCTTGAATCCAGTTGCATGAACATATGAATATCAAAGAAAATATCTTATGTATCAGTCTCAGAAGCGAGATGGCTTTCGTGTGTGTTGGCATCTATACATTTACTCCCAAAACCAACTATACAGTGGCTCTTATGTACTAAAGAGTGCTGCATTTGGATATGTAGGGTAGAGCAGAGAGGATGTGGACTAAACTGTGCCTATCTATATAAGAGGGGCTAACGGTTAAAGGTGAGCACACCAGATGAGCTGATCACAGCAGGCATGATGGGGGAGGGAGTAAAGGAAATTCAGCAAAAATCAGTTTCTTCCATACTGGCTGATGCATTGACCTCTGCTGATTGATGGTGTTCCCTTGCCATCTGTGCCTGCACTGACATGCCAGTTTGCACTGATCTCTGCTTGATCTCTTTACACACACCAACAAATGCTCACAGACACTGTGCCAGTTTACAGCAGCAGAGCCGTGGGCTACACACAGCACCGACCTCGTAGAAAAACACGGCGTATTTACAGCACCGCCTCTCACCTGTGTGAATGTGTAAATTAAACTTGCTCTGCCTTTTTCAGGCCTTCATTATAGCAGCATTTCAGCCGACACTCTCTGGTCTTTTGTTTTGGCAAGCAAAGTAAGCTTGACCTATTACAGAAAAACTCAGCTTATATCTAACTATTGCACTGGGCTATGTCTAAAGACTTAAATATAGGGTTAAATATGACACATTATAGGTTAAAGCTCTTTAAGTTATACAGAATAATATCTCAGATGTAAGTATCTTTGATGTTGTATTGTTATAGCTACAATAGAGTCAAAGCTCAATTTTGTTTAGTGGAATCCATAATTTATTGTTTGTTTTTTTATTTTTATTATTATTACCTCAAAGGGGAGATTTCAGTGATGTGTGGAGCATTTCAGGAATTTCAGGAGTCATTTGTGGCTTTTTTTTTTACTTTTAAGTTTATCAATTTATATATTTAACATAGTAAGATGAAGCCTTGGTTTGGTGGAAAATTAGATGTACTGAATAATAGTGTGGTATTGTTTTTGTTGTTGATGATTTGGCTGCTGTATTCTTTCTTGTCTATCTCTCTATCTATCTGCTGTGGTGTGTAAGTGCATATGCGTGTGTATGCATTAGTGTGGCAGTGGGTTGCGTAGCTCTGTGTGATATAGCCCGCCGCTGGTAGCACACTTCAAATACATAGAAGCCTATGTATGGTACCCTGTTCGAGTAGTGTCATTCAATAGTCAATTCAATTGCTTGCATGTGGGTGTTCGTAAATATGCCCAAATAAACTATTAAAATCAATCAATGTGTCCGAATGTGTGTTCTGTTTCAAGGGAGTTCTTTAGAGTGTTGTTTTATGGGGCCATTTATGAGTCAAGAGTCCTCCTGACAAAATGAATGAGCACAACCTACAAAGTAACCACAATGGGGAATAGGGGCAGTGAATCATGCTCACACTTTTTTATATTCCACGAGTGTAAATAGGAAAAATTCTTCAAGGTAAACCAGGTGCATTTTATACAGTACATACAAATAACCAACACAACTGTTGCAGACTCAAACACAGCCACAGCAAAACTCAAGTGATCCAGTGATCAATGAGAAGAAAAGAAATTAGTGGATGCCGACTTTCAGAATGCTATATACATGTGAATATTGCCTTCTAACATAGGTATAACTGTACTCTTTATTTCACTCTGCAAATGCAATTTTATATGTGACTGATTCAACTTAAGGTTTTTTAAGTTAACTTTAGCTCATGGTCATATGCCTGGAAATCTTTCATTTATGTTCTTTTCAGTTCTAACCATGAGGGGGCAGTGTGTTTCCAGCTCCTCTTAGTCCAGCCTTTAGCCTAGCATTCTTCTTTGCTGGACCTTAACGCTCCCTATGTTCCTATGGCTTTCTTTACCTTAAAGGCTTACTCAGGAGTGACTGCGGCTTATGCAGTGGATATATTCAATCGTGGATCATGACCATAAGAACTTGTGAAACAAAATTTTGGAAATCTTATTTGATGCCTTTTTATTTATTTATTTTTATTATAATTTTTTACAAGTGAGTCCCATGTGTATCTTTTGGATTTGACCTTTTATTGTATTAGATTTATTACAACTTTTGTAACACCAAACACCACCAGGTATACTTTGATAGAAACACATAGTAGGCTTTGTACAGCCTCGAGGCCAGTGTTTCCCAAACTAGAGTCCTCAGGGTCCCCCAGGTGGGCCACATTTTTGCTCTCTCTCAGCTCCCAACATACTTCAACTAAGCAATGAAGAACACTGAATGCTACACTGCTACAGGTGTGTTGGGAGCTAGGAGAGAGCAAAAATATGAACCGTCTGTAGATCACTCTGTGTGGTAGCAATCACTGAATATGTTGCAGAGAGAGTGAGATTGGTCGCTCTGCCAAATTTACCATATTGATTCATTCATCCTCATTCATGGTCAAGGTTGCAGTGTAGGAATACACGCAGGACCTACTGACTGCACACAGTCAGTAACCAGAGCTCTGGCTTGAACCCCGGACCCTGGAGCTGTGAGGGACCAACACTACCTGCTGTGCCACCATGCTGCCCCAAATTTACTATATTACGCTTTTTAATAATGTAACACGGACAACACAATTTGGTTTTGCTTTAATTACTTACAGTATCAGGCTTACAATATGAGGTTTCATTATACACTAACCTTGGCTAGTCATTTTCATGCCCCCCTGCCCACGTAAAGATGCCTCACTTAATCCAGGTCCAGCCATCCTGAAATGTGTATGGCTGTCTGTAATTTGCACAATGTAATAGTGGAATTGAGTTGAGCAAATTTGATTGGTAGCATTCACCATGGTTGTCAGAAAAAGTTCTGAACAGCCATTACCAGAAGCTAATGTCATTTATTGTCCCCAATATCCAGAGTAGAATATGATAGATGGTCTTTTGCTGAGGTAGATCAATTCCAGCACACTGTCAGTGGATCAGCATTCCTGCCCTGCAGGTAGGCCCCAGGCGACAGACTCAGAGAATAAGGAGTGGAGGACAGGTATGTAGAAGTATGGAAAAGAGTCATATCATCAGCATTATAGAAGCAAACCTGATGCCTATCACAGTCTAGGTATAGCCCTATTCTCCGTGGCTTTACTGCCAGCTCCTTATCAGTCGCTGTGCCGTTCTCTTTAACAGAGTAGCCTTGGTTATGCTTGAGGTGAAGCCTGATGTCCTTATTTAACTTGCTTATACATCCACCATCTACGCCAACACTCCAGTCAATCTTTTCCCCCATGTCCACCTCCCAGTAATGCTGCCCTGACTGAAAGGTCTTGTGGGTCCTGGCCAGTGGTCTATAGTCTTTCTGGCGATAGAAAATTCCCTTCTTGGCTGTGCGAGTCACGCTGCGGCCGTCAGAGGAAACCCTCAGGTACGGATCATGGCAGTCAGATATTACATTACGATCAGGAACTGTGGAGGTAATGCAGCCCAGGATCATGTTGTGCACACTCATGAAGGTCTTATTTTCACATTCTCCCTATATGTCTTTAATTAATATACCCCGCACATTTGTAGAAATACAGAAAATCAAGGACTTACACATGGGTCTACACAGTACACTGACTGGTTGATATAATAACAGTCATTTTTAATTATTAGGTTACCTGGTTTAATGGACCCGAGCATCTTCTTCCACACAAAGAACTGCAGATGAGTCTCATAGGGGCCAAGAAATAGGGACTCAAAGGTCACACTGAGGCCCTTCGCCCTTGCCTTAAAACTTCAGTGGAGACTGTAATCAGAATTTATGTCTCAAACACATTATTATCTTATCATGCATATCGCCTCCAATACTCACTCTGGTGACTGAGAAGCATTTTCATTCCTTTTAAACCAATTGTCCATTTCCCTCATCCCTTCAGCAAAGTCCAGGCCATGTTCAGTCCACCACTGCAAGAGACAGATGGAAACTGCAGCTTTATGTGTTAACAGCAAAAGTAGCAAAAATAAAAACTAAAATTCATTTGTTAAAGCTGAATCTCTTCGAACCTGCAGAAAACCATCAGGCCGATCAGTTTCAATGACTGACTTTAGAATTTCTTCTTGCTCTTTTCCAGTGTTCAGTTTCTCCTCTATGGCATTTCTGTTCTTCTGCATCTTCTCCACCACAGCCCTCTCTTCTTTCTCAAGCAGTGCCTTCACCTCCTGCTCCTTCTCTCTCAGGAACTGATGCATCTCCTCGAACTGAGCAGATATCTGAGCTGAAAGCTGCTTGGACCTCTCCTAAAGAGAGCAGAAAATAAATATTTGGTGATAATGTCACCACTGACAAAATAAAACTTAACAGTTACAACACTCTCCTGGTGCTAAAGCATGTTGCTTCATGTTTATTAAGTATAGACCCTCACAACCCATAAGGGAGTCATTAATGACATCGTCCACTAACTTCAGTAACATCAGTGCCTACTAAATAATAAATGCTGACCAGCTGGTGAATGTGACAGCCAGATCTTGTGTTCCAAGCTGTTGATAATCTCACCTCGGTTTTGGTGATCTCATTGCTCTGCCTCTTAATAAGATCCTCCAGTTCTTTGTTCTCCTTTGAGAGGAAACTTAGTGGTTCTTTTAGCATCTCCTAAAGTACACAGAAATGTAGATTAATAAATGCTTAACAAAGCTTGATCAAACTGTAGAAACTATACAGTCTCAGAAAAAAAAGAGTTTCTCAAGGTTTTTTCCCCCAGCTTTCTAACGAGGTTATACTTTCCCTTTTGTGAAAGGAAAAGCCTCTTTGTTCTAGATAGAACTTTTAAGGCTTCCACCATACAGACAACCCAAAGAACGGTTTAGGGTACTCTTTTTAATTAAGGTTCCAATGTAGCCTTCTTAAAAGTATCCAATTAGCATGCATGATTACTAGGGCATTTTTGTTCATTCTTATTTATATTTTGGTTAATTCCTATGCACTCTCATGTTGTGGTTTCAGTTGTCTGTATGTTTGATCACTCCCATGCAAATGTCTTCCACTGACCTTCCTGGGCTCTGCTGCCTCATCCACTGGCTTGAACTTGTGCCCTTGGTGTTTATCACCATCTCTACAGATTAGACACACCAGTTTCTGATCCGTTTCACAGAACAGTTTTAGCCTCTCATCGTGGTCTGGGCACACTAGCTTCTCTGGCTCCTTGAGCACTCCTGCTTTCGCCCCGTCGTCTCCTGATGTGGCCCCGTTCCCGTCGCTCATGGCTTGTTGCTCTGTGAGGTGCTCCCTCACAGCATCCACCATGTTCCTGAGGACCCGGTTGGATCGAAGGTCCCACATAGTGTAGGGGCGACGGCATTCGGGACACAGCCGTAAGCGGCTGCTGGTCTGCGAGTGGTTGTTGATACACTGCCTGCAGAACGTGTGGTCACACAGCAGACTCACAGGGTCTGTGAATTCCCCCAAACACACAGAGCACTGGATCTGCTTGAAGAGACGAGAATCCATGGCAGCTTCTGTTTATGGTTTGTCTATATCTGTCTAACTCTTCAGTGAAGTATCGATTAAAACATCAGCTTTTGTGTCCTCTAAATGTTCCGAACCATTCAATGTCAGAAACTGTTTTCAAACAGACTCTATGGTTCTAATAACAGCTGCTGACTATCATATGTCTGACAGCAAATGTCCACCACACTGGACTTCAGCAAAGATTAAAGGGGGTTTTTCTGGGTGTGTTAGTCACCCCTCCACTCCCTACATGTTGCTCTCAGGATTCTATATTTGGATGCAACCACATGTTTCAGGACACTGACCTGCTCATACACATTCCCTTTCATAAACTCTGGTCAATAGTAAAGGCACTCAAGTTGCTGTACAATTGACTTCTACAAACAGTGCTACTGTAAAGCTTCCTTTATCATTACATTTGCAGAGAAAGGAACAGCACACAGATTGTGCCCATTACATTATTAATTAGACTTAATAGGAAATGTACAATGCAAAATCATTTTAAAAGTAATCTTGCTATTTCTCTCATGGTTATTATCCACTAGGTCAATTGATTAAGCAAGTTACAAAAATCAGCTTTGACCTTCTCTCTGAAATGAAGGAAACCGACAGGTGACTGGATTGTCACATGAAGATAAAATGCTAACAGTGATGAGCCAGTGTTCTGGCTAACACTCTGTTGTCCTCTCGCTCTATAATTAGCAAGTGTATCTTCTATTTTCAGCAGCTAAATCATCCTCATGGATAGAAATACTGAACAGATAGACATGTACAATAGTTAAATTATTTGTTTTATTTACTTTAAGTACAATAATTGCATTTGGTACAACAATTTATTTCTAAATGAAAAATATAAAAAATCTAAATATATTATGTTTTTATTTACAAAATAATGTACATGTACTTTCTAGACAAAGGAAAAAATAAAATTATACAATAACAAAGGTTTTTAATCAATAAACTTAATTTACATTAAGAATTACAAATAAGTTTAATACAATAACAATACCTTCATTCTAAACATTAGTGTGAATTACTTATCCACTATTGCAAAAAAAAAAAGATTTTAGAAAAAAAAATGCTTTACTCTTTTACAATTCGGTATGATCTTAAATGTTGTGCTGAAGTACCTTTACACGTCATCTTGGTCTTAATACCAACAAATTGTGAGTGGATCGCTGTTCTTTCCGTTCAAGTACAGCCCAGGGGAGACACAGAGAGAATGGGGTAATGGTTTTGACAAGACTCTAGTGTCAATGAGAATCATGCTGTTGGCATTATAAAACGAGACCTGATTTCTCTCACAGTCCAGGTACACGCCTATCTTCTTAGGGTCTAATGTAAGATCTATGGTCCTTCTGTCTGTATCATGGGTCTGTTGGATGTGGTAGCCAGAGTCTGAGCTGAAGCATAGCACTGTGTCATTGATAACTTTACCTGATTCAAAGCTACAAACTCCAACACCCCAGTCCAGTTTCTTCCCCACCTCCACCTCCCAGTAGTGCTGCCCTGTGTTAAATGATGACACTGTCTTCAGCCAAGGTAAGTTCGGGGTTTTTTTCATGAGTGAAACTTTCTTGGGCTGGACACAGAGTCCACTGGGAGAAATGCTTATGCTTTGATTACCTCCGTCCTCCACAGTGTGGTGATGAGGCACTAAAAGGGGACAAATGGAAGAACTAATTTGTAAGCACAGATACTTTGCATTTAAAAAAAGCTATTCCACATATATTGGCCATGAACTCCTATGTCCTCTCACCTAGCTGGACGAATTTCAGCATCTCTTTCCACACGAAGAACTGTAGGTGAGTCTCATAGGGACCAAGGAACAGGGTGTCAGGTTTAACACTAAGATCCTGTGGGGTCGGCTGCCTAAAAATCATTACAGATACATTGTGATTTCATTAAAGAGCTATTACAGAAATTGTGGAGCAACTTTTATTTCTATTTTACGATACTCACGTTGCTCTGCATGAGAATGTGTCCCTAATTAGCGAGCGTCCATTCTCATTCCACCACTGTAGGCACACAAGCATACCGTGACAAATCAGATTTTTTTTCCCTTAACTCACAGCTTCTACTTGAAAATTTTATCAAGTAGAAAAATAAATTTCTAACCTGTAGGAATTGGCAAGGTTGATCCATCTCCAAAGTTGACCTTAGAATTCCTTGCTTTTCTCTCCCATCTGACAACATTTCTTCCATTGTAAATATGTTTACCCCCATTATGTCCAGAATTTGATTTTCCTCCTCCTCTAGCAGTTTCTTCACCGCCCTCTCTTTGTCTTTCAGGAACTGGTTCAGCTTCTTAAACTGGGCAGACACCTGCATTGACAGTGCTTTTGATTTCTCCTGCAAACAGTAGATTACAAGATTTCCTTTTTTAGTAAGACATGCCTTTTAGTCTTACTCAGTAAAACATCTCACTCAGAAGTGCATTATGTCACCTACCATTGTTTTCACAATCTCTTCAGCCTGCCCATTGATCAAATCAACCAGTATGTCTTCTTCACTGAACAAAGATTCCAGAGCCTCACATGTCTTTTTCTACAGGATTTATCAGAACACATATGAAAGTAGGTTGGCAAATCAAAACATATCCTCCAAACCAAAGCCTTTTCAACACACAATCCTTTTTCTTTAATCATTTAAAAATGATATGTTTTAAACCCACTGAATTTACCTTCTTGGCCTGGAATGCATCATGCAAAGTTTTGATACTATGTCCCTGGTGTGTCTCTTCCTCTTTGCAGATAACACAGATTAGCTTTTGATCTGTCACACAAAAAAGCTTGAGTGCCTCATTGTGGCAAAGACATTGTTCTGTGAAGTCTCGGGTTTGGGTCTCTGTCCTTGGGGGGAGAGACATCGCTCTCTGTCTCAAGGCTTGATGTTCCCTCAGATGGTCTTTGGCTGCATCCACTATGTTTCTCAAAGCCCGACTTACTCTGATATCCGCCTGAGTATAGGGGCTACGGCATTCTGGACATCTGCTGTCATCAATATTATTAGCCAAATGCTGGGTAATACATACTCTACAGTAGAAGTGCTCACATGGAAGACACACTGGATCCTTTAAGTCATTCCAACACACAGGACAGCGGATCTGACGAGACAAAGCAGAAGCCATTGTTAAACTTCGGTACTTTGGTTCCCCAACCTGAATCACTTCCACTCAGGAGCTGTTAAAGTAGTCTGAGATTGTAGACAAGTCTCGGCACAGCTTAAGTCTTGGCACAACACCTCTGAAGTAACTAAAACTGAAAGTGCTGTGCCCTCTTATGTAATTCCACATCGAGTTACTGGAAACACAGACAAGGAACTTCCTTGAGACCATTTAGTTTACAACAATAATGTAAAATTGTCCTGAATAAAACTGATACTAGCATTTATTGTAATAGAACTTATGTGTGTGAAGAAGTATCCAGGGAGTAACTGCAGTGTACTTTAGTAATAAATGTAGATGTAGCAAAAATCGCAGCGTAGTACACAAAGTTTC
>JAOUQW010000042.1:21651636-21664970 GCA_028565825.1 Olivaichthys viedmensis | reverse complement strand
CACTTGTGTCCTGCCTCCGCCGCGACCTAAACCGTGACAGAATCAAGGACCTTAAACATGGACACAGCAAGCCTCAATGTGGATAAACATATTTTTCTGGTACCTCTCCTCACTAGATAAGGGGGAGGGGAAGTTCTCACTGTCGCAGTTTTCCTCCTGTAATTAAAAAAAAACAAAAACAATCTTCACTCTGACTAATGCTATCATTACATACACAGTCATTCACTGATACAGTGTGTACAATGTGATATTTTCTTACCTGTTGTTCAAGAAGCTGATGGCACTGCTGGTTCTCATCTCCCGTGCCATTGGTTTGATTCTCGTCGTCACTGAGCCTAAAGATCACGTTTGGTTCAGATCATGAGTGGTAAAAGCAACAGGTCCAGCTTTACCATTTTTAAAGGTAGTCATAAAGACCAGATGAAAGCCGAGTGACTTGTATAAACAATATCTTGCATAGTCACAGTGTGTTCCTCTGCGAGAATGTATTACACGCCCTGTTCCAGTCCAAAGAAAAAAAAAGGCCCTGTTGACTTCCTCCGCTCCCTTCATTCAGAAATGAAAAAAAGCACTCCTGTTTTTGAGTGCACCGGTGCTTAAGTTTGTTTTTTTCTCAAGATGTTTCCTAATACCTGTGGATACGCAGGAGCTGTAAATTGAGTCCATGCTAACTTGAACCAGTGTGTGAGAGTGTCCTTACGTGGTGTGGAGGCAATCATCAGTGCAGGACTGAGGCCCACTGCTGTTACGGGAGTTACAGGAACTGTCTGAAGTCAGAGACAGAGCCATAAATTCCAAACCCTGCTACTCTAACAACACAATGCTTCTAAACACACTTCTGATAGAGCAATAAAAATAAATACATCAGAAGCAATCAAGCAGCCGTAATGAAAGAAGAACACAGGTTTACTGTAGCATTAAAGCTGGAGAACAACGCTGTCTTTATCCCCGATATTACTCAGAGTTATTTTAGACTTCTTACGCACACACACACTCTCCCTCACGCACAAACACACACACAGACACTTACTTGATGTTGCTGCCTGTGGTGGAGTAACAGGCTTTTCAAATAGCTGCAAAGGGGGGGGGGAAACGTAGGCATCATAAAAGTTGTACAATAAGGGTCGAGTTCCTGGAAATATATATTTTTTTACACTTTGCAGTCCAGAAATGAAAAGCACCTTGTTGTGTGCACGGAGCCAGTGGATGTCATAGGGCAACTGAAAGTCAATCCGTTTCAACCTCAGGTACTTTCCTGTCACAGACAAACACATATACAGGAGAAGAACACTGGATTAGAATTTTATACCTATAACTGAGGTCTAATAAGCGTGACAAAAAGGAAGAGCTTCAGTTTTAAGTGCTTTCCCATTATATCTCTAACTTTTTAATTTGACCAGAATCCCATATTCACCCACCTATATGAGTTTTACTCAATACAACAGTATGTGTAATCTGTGTATGCCATGTATTTTTAAGGATTTGTGGTTCTGTGTGACCCTGACTCTGCAATAACACTCAAACACACACAGAACTCACCCACGTGTAGTGGTGCAGGAAGGAGGCCATATTTATGCTCCTCTGAATTGTACTCTAGACCATCGAAGCTTAGCTGCTGAGGCTGATCAGGAATGCTAACACACCCACAAACACACACACAAACGTATACACTTCTAATTGATAATGATCTTCATTAAACTTATTTCAAAAGTAGATACAATTGAATGCCTTTGCTATTACTTTAAGTTTAGTTACTGAATAATTTATAGTAGTTACTAAATAATATGCGAAGTTGAATTACTGAATAATAAGCTAAGAGACTAAGGGGTTAAATCCTTTATGTTTATATACATGTGACATGCCCAATGTGTGTGAACTTACTCTTCGGTTTTATAAACGTCTGAATAAAGCCCTGCCCATAAATACTTCTTCTTTGGTAGTGAGGCTGAGGCCTTCTCCGTTTGGCTATCTTCAACCTGGCTAGGTGATGGACCGATGGGTGCTGGGCACATATGGAAATCTGAAGATTTCTCAGCCCCATCTTTCTCTTCATTCTGTTTCTGACCTCTGTCTCCTGCTCTTTCATCAATCTTTCTTTTTTTCCCGCTTCTCTGCTCTCCGTGAATCACAAGCTCAATAACTTCCAATACTGTGTCACTGTTATCTTTCTCTTCTTTTCCTGTCTTCTCCTTCTCTTCAGTCAGACATGAGGATAGCTCAGGGACACAAGGTAAAGATGGGAGAGAAGAGAGTTTAGGGTTCTTCCTTGGTCGCCCTGGTCCTCTTCTCTTCACTTCGTTGGCAGCTGTGACCTCCAGTCCCTCAGAGTTCTGATGTTTGGGTGACTTGAAATGTTGTTGTACTTTAGTCCGTGTAGAAGTAGTGTTTCTGGCTGTTGGGTGTGATTGTTCATCCCTTAAATAAGGTGAATTTTGGCAGACTTGGTCAGCCTCATCCCGAATGAGAGGCCTCCTGTTGGCTTTATGTCCCCTTGGTTCCCTTTGTGTCTTTCCTGGTTCTCTGGAAGAGGAAGAATCATTGCACTGATGCTTCCTAGGTAAGTGCAGACCACCAGCCTGGTCGAATCCTGTAAAACAGGCAGCGATAAGCTCCACCAAAATGTATTCATCCTGTAAAAGTCTCTAAATATTAAGTATCAATTACATATCACAATCAAGTAACAAAGAATGTCCAGGAAGTATTCACAATGACTGGTTTTATGTAAAAGTTCCTATTTCTACAATGCGCTTTGCAGCCACCTCCACATTTCTCTCTACCATCTACAGGCTCTCACTAAAGTCAGTACAATTTCATAATGCTGTAGCGTCTAAGCTATCTGGGATATTAATGCATCTCCATCATGTGATATTAATAACTTGAGTTAGGAACTGGAATACACATAATGTGCAAAAAATAAATGACTAAGATCTACTGCAGTTGGATAAGATTCAGTGTTTAAATTACCAGCACAAATTTCAGGAAAACAAAAGTTAATAAAAAACAATATCAGCAGTCATAGCCCATGACGTAATGTCTAAAACCAAACAGAAATACATCCAATACATCCAATACCTTTAAATAGAAAATAGTTAAAATGTAAAATATTCTGAACAAATTAATTACGGTATTTCTTGTCATTACAGTTTGTTTTACATTATTAGCATTATTATAAAAAAAGCATTATTCACTACCAGGTTTCACACAGATTTACATCAAACAGTTCTACACATACTATAATGCAAGCAGCTGTTTGTGCTTTTTAGGTTATTGGGCTCTGATTGACAAACTATTCTTGTTAGAACTAGTGATGGTGTTTTGATAGAATGAGTTTACTTTGAGACATGCTTGTGGTGTTTTGGCAGTTGCAGTGCATTTTGGACATGAAATGAACTGTTATGCCACGCTGTGTTTGTGCAGAGATAATTGAAAAAGTGAACTTTGTGCTAAAAAATGCTTGTTAGAAATTATAAAAAACTGTAGTGATGATAAATGCAATTACCAACAAATTTACTTTTTCAAGTAACTTTTAAATCCAACACCTAACAGTTATATTAGCCAGAGTTATATTGTTAACATACATATTAGCATTTACTGCAAATGCCCCTCCACTTCTCTGCCATTCCTACTGGTTAAATACAACCAATTTCAAATACAAAATCAATTTCACAAAGCTGCACTGAAGTGCATTTCACAGCGAGCCCTGGGTCTCCAGGACAAGGACTGTGAAATCAAAATGGGGTGTGCTCTAAAACACACCATCAAACACCTCCTTTTTTACAGCACAAAACGATCATACATCAGGGAATATAGTGCGGAGAAACGTTATAGTTCAGTTCTGTTTAAGAGCATTCCAAGAAGACAGAAGGAGCAAAAAAGAAAGAAAGAAAGAAAACTTACATAACATATAAGACAGTGAGGAAGAGATAGAGAAAGAAAACTGGCCTTGGTGTGCTGTAACACAACTTGTGTGTTGTTCCTTTGTACATCTATGGATGAGCTATTCCTAGACTGGATAAAAGCCAGACCAAGATCACTTTAAATCTACATCAGTCACATCAACATGAAAGTGTAAATACATGTCAACAGCCGAGGTATCATAGCAAAGGTATATTTTTAGACTGAACAAACGAGCAAAAGGGAGGAGATAAAGTAAGGAACAAGGGATGAGATAAAGAGAAAGAGGTCTGACCAAAGATGTCAGGGTGGGGGAGTGGTAAGGCACATATGAATCTAGTTAGAAGATGTACTCTCGCCAAATATACTCACAAAAAAACAATTCTCTCTTCCTTCGATTTTCTCTCTCAGTAATTTGTAAAAGTTCACTTGGAGATTTCCATGTTAACCCCCACCCACATAACCACATTTCCTTACCACTGCTGAATGCCTGCTCTTTTCTCATTCTACCTTTCCAAGTTAAACAGAATGGTGTATGTTGGCCACTGGCAAACAGGAGGTCTATAGCAGGGCTCTAAATGGACATTCCTTGGCAGGCAGATAACAGAGTAAGCACATCATTCATAATGATGAATTGTATTGCACAGCTCCCAGTGGTTCAGAGAGACTTGTTACATCTCTGTCGGCCTAAATCTACTGATAAATGAATGTGAAAACGGTTGTGTGTGTATGAATAGATTTTACTGCAAATAACCCGAAGCTCATTCCTGTCTGATACAATGCATTATGGGGAGCTGAGTTGTAGCTCAATATTCCTGTTTCCAACATTTGATTAAAATACCCGGTAATTTCATTTTAAAAAGTTAATCTCGCTCCCAAGTGGCGCAACAGTAAAGTGTTCGCCCTATCGGCTGGAGATCACTAGTTCGAGTCCTGACGATGCCACAGCCATCCGTGGCCAGGAGTCTAAGAGAGCGTAATTGGCCCTGCTCTCTGGGTGGCAATACACTTTCTCTCCTGTCGATCAAAAGTGGCACCAGCCAATCGTGGGCGTCTGTGAGCTCATGCATAAGGAAGACGGCAGTTAGCGCTTTCCTCTGAGCGCGCAGGACTGCCCTGTGACGTTGCATGAGCAGCAGTTTGAAAAAATGCGGCGGCATGTGTCTCGGAGGAAGCACGTGTTAGCCCCACCCTCCCCGGTTGGTGGCTGTCGTGCGATAGGAGAGAACTAGCTAGCTAGTAGGTGGGTAAAAAAAAAAAAAAAAAAAAAAGTCCATCTCAAAATAAATCACATTTACCAATCTCGAAGTAAGAACTCAGATAACATACAGACAGTTACTGAAAAACAGAACCGATCATCAAGTGTACTGCCACCAGATCTACAAGGTGGACTTAACCATATACAGTCAACATTGCCAATATTGGCACTCTTTCAGAGAATGGCCAAAAATTATTCTTTTAAATAGACATTGCACACCATGATTCAAATTTCCACTCAAACAATTGGAGAAGATGCTTGGTTTTCCTCTAAACTAAAATCATTCTCATAAGAACTTTTTTAAAAAATTGTATTTTCTCTCAAAAACATGTGCCAAACAAATTGTCATCCTTGAAAATAATTATACATTTTTTATTGCTCTACTGTTGCCTTTGACCATCTCCTGTTTTCCTGGGGTATAAATATTAGGTTGTACACATGTAAAATCCCTTCTTTATCCACCACCGTGTGAAAAACCAAAGAGCTTTCAACACAAAAGATGATTGTTGACCCGCACAAGTCAGGTAACGAATATAGAAATATATAAACACAATCTGGGCCACAATAAAAAAGTTTCTGGAACAATTGTAAATTTGCCAGGAAGAGGATGCATGAGCGTGCCTGGTTGCCTCTGCCAGGATGTTAAGACTTGGCCATAAATGGATCGTTTAGCAAGATAATGACCCCAAACATGCATCAAAATCAACACAGACATGCTTGTGAGATACAAAATCAGTATTTTGCTATGGCCAAACCTAAGGATATAAAGGAGCTTGAAATGTTCTTGAAATGTTCTGCATGAGGGAGTGGTCCAAGATCCTCTACAAGTGTCTCCAACCTCATTAGATATTAAAGGAAAAGCCTCAGTGTTGTTACTCTCACCAGAGTAGGCTTCATCAAATATTAACTATGGTGCCCATAATTTTGAAACCATTGTTTTACTGAAAAGAATGCACTACATAAGATGTTTATGTTTGAAAAAATATTGTTTTTAGATAAAACTATACTGTTTCTATATGAACTATATGAATTTACATGTTATTCATTTTCACAAAGGGTGCCAGTCATTCTGGAGTTGACTGTATTTAACCATATTTCCATGTTTCGCCTTCAAACTAATAAAGGGAATGGACGTTATGCATTTCAAATTTTAAGAAGACACAGCAGCACTTACATTTACTCATTTGGCAGACGCTTTTATCCAAAGCTACTTACAATTGAGCTGAGCAGATGAAGGTTACGTTCCTTGCTCAAGGACCCAACACTGGCAGCTTGGTGGTACCGGGATATCAACTCACAACCTTTCAATTATTGGCCCAGAGCCTTGAGCGCTGAGCCACCACTGCCAACTGCTGAGTATCCCATAAAGTAAAAGTGAGTCACCTACAGTAACTCACCCATGAAGGCCAGGCTATAGACAAAGCTACAGCCCTACTATACGCTACAGCCCTACTATACTTTCTCTCTCACCTATATATTAAGTCTGTATTTCCACGAAGTCTGGCGAAATGGACAGTGGTTGTAGGTTCAAGGTAGGTCCACCTTTAACCTGGCAACTCTGTATTTCCATTCACAAACACACACATACACACACACAGGATGCCACAAAGACAGCCGGCCACCCCGTGCTGCTAACTCTGCCTTTCAGAGATGTTTCTCACACGCCAAGGTTTGTTTCTTGCCATATGTTTACCTGAACAGAAATTAGCAAAATAGTACATTCCATTCCATTAGTGTCTTAGAGGGAATTTTGCAGACTATGTCCATCATTAAATAACTAATAGCAGTAAACAAGGACTCCGACAAATCATATTTTTTACTGTAGATTTTTATATTTTTGTAAATGCACTAAATGGAATTTAAGCACATTTCCAATATTAAAGTGTGGAGTAATAGCAGGTATAGAAAAGGATTTGGATACAATACAGCCTAGTGTGCAGGCAGTTTGATTTATAGAACTGCTACAAAAGGCAGGAATTTGCAGCAATCCAGCACTTGCTTTTGCATGCATTTACAACACGACATAACACAGTGTCTCTATAATGGTTCATATAAACATACGCAAGAGCTTACACCTCTGAAAGGACTGTGCTTGCCAACTAGAATTTGTAGTAGTAACTACAAAGACAGTCAAAGAGCAGTTTGCTCTCTGATTTTCTTATGTAACCAGTTAAACAGTGGGTGGTAAATGAGTTGAAAAACTCCCAAATACAAATTGCTCTCATTTAACTGCACAAGTACTTTGCTGCCTTTAAAAATGTGTAATAAACACACAATATATATATATATATATATGTTTTAGTCCATAAAACTAATTGATAATAGCAAGCAAATAGATTTGTACACCTTCTTACCTGCTGCTCTCTTGTCTCCAGAAGACAACTCTTGCACTGATGTCTCAGCTTGTTTCTTTAGCACATTAGAGACCCCAGTCACTCCATCACTCTTTCTTGACTTTGTGATCCTTTTTTGACTTGGTGTACTGCTAAATAGTTCAGGCTGATTTAAGAAAGAGTGAGTTCTCCTACGTGACTGCTGAGGTGATGCCGAGTTCCCATCAGTCTCTGCACCATTCAAGGTATTCTCATGATCCGTTGACTTGAAATCTTGGTTTAGGTTTCTGTTGCTAAGACCCCATGGTGGCTGATGCTCTGACCATCTTACTTCTCCCACCTGATTCAGGTTTGGTGGATTTAGATGTGTAAAGTGAATGCTTTTGTCTTTATTTTGTATTTGTGAGAATACTGAGGGGGAGGAGGAGGAGGAGGAGGAGGAAGGGGTGTTAAAAGAACAGTCCCCTGAATTTTCATTGTCTTTTGTGGGTGTATTAAGCCAAAGACACCCATCATTTCCATGCTGTCTTTCTGTCATCATGCTATGTTTATCTCTTCTTTCTCTGCCTCTCTCTTTCGGCTTCTGCTTCTCCTTTTGCCCACTTTCTGTATTGAAACAGTCACAGGAGGAGTGTGGGGTCATCCTGGGATATGTCCCATGTGACCTCTGTCCCCAAACTGCAGAGTCTTGCCTTGGGAACTTGGTCCTCTTCTTGTGGAACTTAGATGGGCTTATAATGGGGTTTTTAGAGCAGTGCTGCACGTATGATGGTGGAAAAGGGAGTGGATATAACGTTGTAGTGGATGGGTATCCTCGATAGAGCCCAAAACCAAGCGAGGTGGTCGTGAATGGTACTTTGTAGGATGGGTGGATAAATCCACCCCCTGGTAGTGGGTATCCAAGCTTGTGCATCACAGGGAAATGTGTAACAATTTGTTCACTTGGCTCAGAGGAGCAACCATGTTTCCTCCCCATTCTAACATAATGAAGGGGTTCATAGGACAGGGCAGAATGTGGTGAGTAGTACCCACTAAGGTTAATTTGAAACATGGTTGAAGGGTGAACTTTTTCTTGTAGGCACTGAGGATCATAGTCCATAGGACTTTTGCCCTTTACAGTCTTTCTTCCAGCAGTACTAGCATCATCTCCAAGCCTTGTCCGGGTGGTGTGTTGCACAATATGGATCTTGCTTAGTCTGACAACTAAGTCTTCAATATCAGCAAGGAAATCTGGGTCTTGCCGTTTGGCCCTGAGTTGCATATACTTCTTCTTGCATTTATATTTATGTCTTCTAAGCTTTTCTCGACTGAGACAGTGATGGCCCTTCCTATGGCATTTAAACTTATGTGCCTCTTGGTCTGTGAATGTCAACGAGGGACTGGAAACTTGTGTCCTATCAGAGCCTAATGGCAAATGAGCAGAAAAGAGGTGCTCTAAAGACAAGGAGGAAAGAGCCTTCGGTCTACCCCTAAAGGAATTACTCCCTGGAACACCAGACATTGTGAATGCAGAACATGTGGCTGATGTTGAGCAAAATCCCGTACCTTCATCCAACCTGTTATTTCTTTCACTTCTGTCTGATGTGGCGTTATCATTAATTCCTTCCCCGCTGTTACAAGTCGATGTTACTTCACAGTGAGCTTGAGAATTCTGTAGTTCACTGAGTTGTTTAAAGGAAGTTGCCTTGATTTTGGGGGAATTAAAATGTATCTGTGAACTCCTCCCAGGTGATGAAGATGAGGCAATGTTTTTAAGTGTGCAAGAGGGTCCAGGAATACTTTGGGTATCTAATGATGGCTGCATTAAAGTGGACTTTGCGGTAAACTGTGGAGTGTCAGACAACATTTGTTGAGATTTTAGGGAGGAAATTTGCTTACAGGCTGTGTTGGAGGTTGTCTGATATTTTGGTTTGCGACCTCTCCTCTTTCCCATATAGATAGTTCCTTTTTTGCTGACATTAATTTGAGAACCAAGTTTGCCTCCAAAAGATGACACAAGGGAAGATAAGGAGTGTGTTGCAGGAGAAACTGGACTGGATACATCTATTTCAGTGCCTTCCTGAGCAATGTCTCCACTGTCGCACTGCTTCTGTCCAATTAGAATCTGTGTGAGCACTTGATCTCTCCTTTTCACTCTCATCTTATTAATCTTTCTGATGATTGTCTTCATTGCTACCTTCTTGCTTTTCTTGCACTTTTGAATGTCTCTTGCTTTGTCTTTGGAAGTCATATGAAGATCTCCAGCATCCCGTTTCTTAGAGATTAATTCCTGTGCTTGAATAGAGGAAGACTGTTTGGGACGCCCACGTTTTCTTGCCGTAGGCTTTGTCTGCTTCACATCAAGCTCCGGATCTGGGTCATCTGTGTTTTGATCATTTGGGGGATTAACAAAAGACACTTGAGAATTTTTCCCCTGTAAAGGTACCCCCAATTTGTTTATTTTTGGTCGACCCCTTTTCCTGGACAGGGGCTTATTTAGTGATGGAATTTCTGAGATGTTAGTTGGATTTTGAGAGGGTTTTAATTTGGGAGGTTGTCCAACTGGATTTTGTTCAGACTGAGGTGAGGACAACGACTCAGAGGAACTAAGAAATGGAGTTTCATTTTGTGAACCAGCTTGTAGTACTGTACAGGTAACAGGACTATGATTAATCTCATCGGTCATCTTTGCAGTCTTATTGCCACGAAGACATCTGACCTTTTGTTTCTTTGATGTTTTTTTGTCTTGCTTGAGGTTTGAAGATGAGCCATCTATTAAAGGTTTTACTGGAGCAGGAGAAACTTGAGGATTTAATGTAGAACCTACAGAGTCGTTAGTGTCAATCAAACAATTTGCTTCAATTTGCTCTTGATTTGGACAATGCTTGACTCTCCTTCCCTCCTCATCATCAGCAGATTCATTTATGCTCTTATCTTTTTTTTGCTCAGCAACAGAATTTTTTGGGGATGATTTCATGGTCATTTCTGAAGTCCAATTTAGGTCTTTATTTTCATTCTGTCCTTTGCTCCCTTTAATATACCCTGATAGGTCTGAAGTGGGTTCAGTGCACTTACGGGAGGATGAGGAATCGGTTACTTGGAAAGAGGTGAGATGATCTGGTAGGTCATTTGCACAAGGACTTGGCTCTTGTATGGATCCATTTTGGTGCTTACTCTTTTCATTAGTTATTGTTCTGACATCACCATGGTTGGGATTTACTAAATCTTCCACACAACCTTCGCCCTCCTTTTTGCTCAAATGCAGACTTGAAGACATTTCTGAATTATTTTCATTGTATTTTGAGAGATTTTTTTGAAGACTAGATGTTGGTTTGGGTGACATTGACTTCCTATTACACGATACAGTGTATAAACTGGTTTCACTTAGATTTCCATGACTGGAGTTTGGACTGGCTTGACCTTGCTGCATCATGTCCTCATTAAGAATGTTGATGCCCTGTTGTGGACTGGAATCCTGTTGAGAGGTGAAATTAGAAGCAGGTGGAGTTTTGGGGGGGTATGTAGGCTTTATGCGAGTATTTCGAGTCATCTTGTGAGGAAGTGACAGTTTGCTGGATGGCTGTGGTAGAATTGCATCCGGGGTTTCCTGTAGTGTTAAATCTGACTTCAAATCTGTCCTCTTAGTTAGTTTTGGGAGAACCTGTCAGAAGAGAGGGTGCATGATAAAGAGAAGCTCACTACCAACAACCACTCTTGTGTAAAACGGAAATCCAAGTTTCATTTTTTCTTGATTTCTTCCTCTATCCCCCAAATAACTACTTTTCAGCGTAAGGAGGACAAAATATACATGACCACACTCAGTGAGACAAGACAAGAGACAAGGAGAAATGGGATGCAGCAAATAAAAGAATATGAGACAAAGATGGAGGGTATTATATCAATTTATCAAATACTGATAGTCAACTGAGTACTGATAGAAAGTCAACAAATGTTAGGCACTTTGGACCAGCACAGAGAGCGAAAGGAAAATGAAACACAGTGTCAAGTTACCACAGGCAAAGAAAGCAGGTGAAGCAAAAAGCTATAAAGGTGTTATAAAACCTGTAACAGAGATTATCCAGAATTATTTCACATTTTTAAAGGAGTATCAAGAGCTGTAGATATTATGCTCGAGAAAGTCAAGAACATTTATCAGCAAAGATAAATTACATGGCATAATTTTCATCTTGGCGCTATTCAGTACATAATATTCATTATCTCCTGCTGCACTCTGAAAGCCTGGTCTACGTCTTTCTTGTTCCGATCTTCTGCATTTTACACAATTCATTTCAGATATGAATGAAAGGAGACATAATGTTTAGTAAAAACTGTCTGGCTCCTACCTTTTTAGCTGTCATTGTAGTTGCGGAGTCAGGAGACATGATGCTAGAAGGCATGAGAGATGAGGGAGACAGTGGTGATGGATCTGTACTTGTCATTGTTGAATTTTCCTTTGTTACCAAGGAGTCAGTGTTACATTTCTTCTGGACAGAATGGCATAATTGATTAGAGCCTCTAGTTTTAGCACTTGTACCATCTCCTCGCCTGCAGAAGCTGTGCCCCACTACAGCTCCAGGCCTCTGAAACAGTCGAACAGCAGGACGGCATATGAAGTTCTCAAGGCTCTTTGGGGGTTTCTTGGTTCGTTTAGCCCCAGGTCTGATCTTGGCTTTCACATTACCTCCTGAATGGTCAGCCTCTTCAAGTGTTGAATCCTGCAGCTGTTTATCTCTGCCATCAGTTCCTTTAGAGAGGACATTCAGATCTTCTGCTTTGGTCTTTCTTATTCTTTTTCTTCCCTCCTTCCTCTCATACTCTCCTCCTCTCTCCAGTGCTGGTGTAGGTGAGTCATTCTTCCTTTTCTTATCCATTTGGACTTTCAGTATAGAGACAGATAGGCAGCTATTGAAGGTAGCTATTGAGCTATTAAGTGTAGCTGATGACAGATCCACGTATCAAGATGAGTGTTGAACAAATATTTATTACTGAAAAATGTAAAACCTCCAAGTCAGTGCTGTCTTTACTCATTATATTTCTGGCTATGGGAATAGAAAAAGGAATAAAAACAGTGAATCATTATTATTACTTTTATTATTACAAAGTTATGTAATTGTTACAATTGCACTAATAGTACTAGAACTGACATCAGTAGTAGCAGTATCAGTAGAAGATAAACAGCATTATACATTATATCTCATCAAACCACATTCTACAAATATTCCTGCCAACAAATCCTCGCTAAAATTTCCCAACAATTTCTTCGAGAAGTCAGTTGAAATTATGTTTTGAGCTCTCCAAAAGGCAGGTGCTTTCCTGTGAGCTAATTTCTATGAACAATCCTGAATGATGACCTCAGTGCATTAATGTCCACAGGGGACGCATAAAATCCAGTGCTCAACCTCTTGCGCGAGGGAAAGAAAACATTAATACAACCCAGGACATGCACTCTAAAGCTGAGCAGAGCTGTTGAATGATAAAGTTGGCACTGTACATTTCAAATCATTTTGAGTCATAGTCACTGAATAACAGCAATACTGCATGTATCTAACTAAATACAGCAGTGACTGATTAATGGCTTAAATTTCCAGGACCTCACCTTGGTTAAGCATAATATAAGTTTAATGCAGAAAACATTTAAAGGCATTTGATTTATAGAGTATCTTTAGCAGCACTCCTTTTAGAAATTGGTGCCACAAAAATAATCCCGAAGGAATGATGGAGAGAAAAATGGCTTGAGGAAAGCAGAGACAGCACAGAGCAGTGTGTGTGTGTGTGTGTGTGTGTGTGTGTGTGTGTGTGTGTGTGTGTGTGTGGGAAAAATTAAGTTTCCAAGCACAGTTCTGTGTTTTGCAGCTGTCTGATAATATAAT
>JAOUQW010000042.1:21594807-21609262 GCA_028565825.1 Olivaichthys viedmensis | reverse complement strand
TCTAGATCTACATCCGGATTTCTGTAAAGCTGCTTTGTGACAATGTCCATTGTTAAAAGCGTTATACAAATAAAATTGAATTGAATTGAATTGAATTGGATGCTACATCAATTTGATTAGGGAACAGGCAATTTATTCATCTTGTGTAGGATGAAGGGGGTATTTGCCAACTGGCACAATGGTAGTCATTTTCTGGAATTGGTGGACTATGTTCAACATTTCCTCAAAATGAGAAGCTTCCCCTGTGTTTATATTTATAATTAATTTACTCATTGTATCCTATTTCTTTATTATTCAACCTCCTCATTCTCCTTTTATCCCTCCCACAAATTTGTTTGATCACTAACTTCTTCAAATGTTATGCATCAACCATCATTTCTTAATCTCTTAATATGACCTCAAAAGCTTTTTTGTCTCTGAATACAGTTTGACAACTGATTTTTAGTTGATTTTAACCCTTTTAATTTCTCTTTCTTACAAGTTCTTGACAATGCCATGGCCTCCGGGGAAAATAACTGCGTCAAAGCTGTTGGCATCCAGACTGGAAAGGTCATGCATCTGCATCATGCCCTGACCGTGACTGAAACGGGCAGACTCCACCATCATGTTCCTACACGAGAACCATAGAATAGCAGTCATCACAGAATTCATATTCATACTTTAGCAGCTTGCTAACATGTGGTAGTTCTGGAGTAGTTTCTAAAATCATAATATTTGGTGACTGCTGGTAAAAGATTCATACACCAGATTTTAAATCCAGAATCTATACTTTCTTTGTTTAGATTTGTATGGAGTAAATAAATATGTAAGTTGAATGGCACTGTTAGCAGAGGTGTACCTGTTCTCTCCAGAGGAGGGTTGCATCTTCATGTGGTCCATGACATGCACCTGCTGCTGGTTGGGGGCAAAGATCTGAAACCGTGCACCATTACGGCTCAAGTGATACATGGTGCTTTCAACAAAATAAAACACCATAGTTATATCTCAACTTGACTGTGCTAAACATGCAAATATACATTTCTACTAATGCTGTGTACTACTAATAAATAAATTTCTTCCCACAATGTACTAGTGCTATGGTGTTCCTATAATTCTACAATAACAGGTTATCATGTTCCTGTTATCTACAGTCGTACTCACTAAGCAGCCTCATGAACATCAGTTCCATCCCACCAGCCACAGCCTGAGAACACCTAGCCAGGATAGATAGATGTTCATAAATGTTCCTGCCTTTTACAACTCACTACTGACACACAATATCCATGTTTTCAAATGCAGTCTTATATCTTTGTATAACATGTAATTACTAATTTATGTACTATTTTCAAGCACCAGCAGCTGGAGAACTTACCAGAGCAACGTTGGTGTTTCCCCAGTTCCCCCAGTCTCCATGGTGTACCAGGCAGGCAGACTGGCGGCTGAGCACGACTGATGCTTGCTTTGCAAACAAAGCCCTTGATGCCAACATGGTCAGGTTCTTTCTTCAGAGCACACAGCAGACAGACGTAACCCTCTTTCGGTCTTGGTAAGGTTGAGGTCTTTTATACCGATATTTATTGCATCTGCAGAGACGTCACTTCCTAAGCCCAAATTCTGAGAAGATTCTTTCTGGGAGCAACCCTTTCTCCTTTCCTGTTTATGCTCATGAGAATGTGAGCCAAATAAGAAAAGGCTGTTCTATCGAATTTACAATCCTTTCATCATAAGGACATGATTTGTTATTTAAACACCACCACTAATATGCCCCTATAGTATGTTGATAATTTCTCCATTCTATATGGTAAATATTTTATTCGTAAAATTAAATATACAGCCTACTCTCCACCTTGTTAATTTAAAAAAATGATCAAAGCCTTTAATCATACAAAAAACATAATTATTTAGGAAGTTGAATGATTTGCATTCTTGTGTGTTTAGGTACCTGCAGCTACTCATTGATAAAATGTCCTGATATTATGTACATTATAAATCAATAAAGCATTTTTTAAAAACCACAAGAAACATTGTTTGCTATTCACGGTTTTAATGCGTTCATTTGTGCGGAAAAACAGAAGAGGGGAAATGTAAATTATGGAGGAGAGGATGTTTGGTAAGACATGGTCAGAAACTGTCTGCAGAGAGTGTTTGTAGTACATAGTGACATGTCCATGCACCACTATTGTGGCGGTCAAGGGAGTTTATGAATAGAGGCTAAACTAGTTGTTGGTCATTTGTATTACGACTTTTGTTGTTAATGAATGGTCTTGAACTGATACAGCAAGTGATAATGAGCCAGGTCAGATTGTGTGAGTTCTTTTTCACATACACAGTATGAATCTCACATGTTACACATAGAGGAGACAGAAGAAAATGGTAAGTTTCATTGATTGTGAACTGTCTTTGCAAAAATTAAAACACCAACCACTCTCAAATTAGTCTCATTCGCCATACAGGGCTTAAGAAGACTTTCTAGACTCACACAGAATTTCTGTCAGTGTGGCCTTCTACTGTATTTAGTGTCTTAAAGCCCTAATGAACGAGATTTAGCAGCTTAGATGCCAAGAGTCATTTGCTATGGCTTACGGGGCAAACCGAAAACAAACCAAGATATCAGCAGCAAGTTTATTCACATCTAATGTACTAAAACAGATTATAGCATTTAAGACACTCTGATGCCAAAAGTGTCATTATCCACAATCTGAGAAGACGAGCGGATCAAATAGGAAAACTGTGGAACTCTGCAAGATGACACAGTGCAAGTGGGAGGTCAAGCATAACAATTCATAATAAAAAATCAGAGTTTAGATTTTCAGTACAGCATAATCCTTACTGTTACATAGCTAGGAGAAGACTGCTCTTCTGAGGCGCATTTTGTGCACGTCCTGGGCTCGTTTCTGCCTCTCTGTCAGGCTGCTACTCAGGGTCTGCCTGATGGCCGGTAGAATCACCTTCTTTCTCTCAGTCCCCTGGGTTGGATGTCTGGAGCAGGAGGACAACTATATTATAGCAGCATCTGGAATACAAGTCTATACATTCTTTATAAATAAGAGATGCAGACGAGTCAACCTACTGCATTTTTGGCAAGGGCTTAAGAGCTAGTTTTGGAACGTGGGTCAACTCTCCAGTGCTGGAAGCAAGAAATAAATAACAGCATTAGTAGAAGATCTGTCTATGAGTGAGTGAAAATGCCAATGACAAGGACAAGAGTACCTTGTGTTGTCAGAGAGGTATGTTTTTGTCAGAGGTGAGAGTTTCTTCTTGTTCGAGACAATGTCTCTGAGGATAGCTTTCACCCGCAACAGCTGAGGTAAAAGAGAAATATGGCCTTGATGCGTTATTAAGGAAACATGGCTGGTTATCCTTATTCTTCATTCAATATGTGGTTATATTGTGCAGTATATTAAAAACCTTAATACATGACTGGAGTTAACTTCAAAAAATCGCAGAATTTTGTGATTTTGTATAGAGGGCTCATTTGCATATTTCAGCCTTCTGTGATAAACATTGGAGTAATATATTTTTACGGTATTAGATATTGTATAGCCCCGAGATGTTCCCCTGATGAACTTGTATATTCTTTACTTGCCTTTATTAATTAAAAATAAATAGTTGTGTGCCAGCTCTCCCTCACAAGTAGGTAGGAATACTATACCATCGGAAACATAATATGCCAATAGGCATGTGCCGATAATCATTTATACAATATATACAGCAATATTTAACATGCACTATATTTGTTATTGGGGACACTACCGTCACAACCCCTGCATTCCATTGAGGTGAAGACTGCCAAGATAAAGACTGTTTAATTCAGAATTCAGCATAAGGATAGCTTTCTTCTAAGGTTCCTTATTGTTACAAACACACCGGCAGCCCACGACATTGCCTAACCCTCTCGTCCTCTCAGACACCTGCCTTCTCCCCACAAGCCCACGCCTGA
Source organism: Olivaichthys viedmensis (assembly GCA_028565825.1). Lineage (NCBI taxonomy): Eukaryota > Metazoa > Chordata > Actinopteri > Siluriformes > Diplomystidae > Olivaichthys > Olivaichthys viedmensis. The sequence goes on along the minus strand of JAOUQW010000042.1, from coordinate 21,605,343 downwards.
ATCCGCCCCGTCAGACAGCTGGCACTTATATTGACCTTATTTTAGCCAGTGCATATTGTCAGAGGTAATCCCATAATTCTGTTCACTGGATAACAGTTCTATGAACGTCTGGAAAAACATGGTTGACCGAACTGCTACTTCAACTGAGTAACATGTTTACAAATGTAGATTAATTGATGGGCAATGAGAATGGGTACAGTTAAACATAAGATTTTTTTTTTTAAATACAATATGATAACATCATAAACCACAATAAAAGGTTAGGCGATTAGTGACGTAGGAATTAAATATCAGCACATGTCTATATAGAAGAGGGATTCCTTACCTCCTCAGCCTGCAAGGTGTTGGCATTATGGAGCTGTCGGATGATGGCCTCACACTCCAGCAGTGTTGGAGTGCGTGGAGGCCTGGATGGACCATCTTGGATCCTCAGAGGAAGCAAAGACACGATGCTGGCCGCGCTGTGTTCTACACAATGACTTGTTGTCGCTGGCTTCTCTTCAAAGCTTTAGCAGGTCAAAGCAATTAAAGTGATACGGTGAGTCGATTTTTGTGACAGTTTGCTGAGAATGCACAGCAGGTGTGGTGTGTGCAGTATATTACCTTATGACACCAGTCTGAGACTGCTTTTCATTTAAGCCCCCAGCACAAGACTCTAACAGGAGAGACAGTTTACGGATTGTCAATCTAGAATGTTATTTAAGATCTTTCGAACTTTAAAAAAAAAACGTTGTCGGCGCAGTTGATATGCCGCTACCTCTCGGAGGAGGAGGAAGCTGTGGTCCCATTATCAGCCGATACTGCAACTCTGCAAAGAAGCAAAACATGTGTGAGCAACGCAAGATGCCGTGCAGCTGCTCGTTCACAGTCTGCACATGAAACTATAATGCGTGAAATGATTGTGCACACCTTTGTTGGTGCGCTTGAGATGTTCAATCTCCTCGTGCAGCTTCTCCAACGTGTGGTTATGCGCCTGCTGAAGGTACAGGACGCCTTTCTCCAAAGAGGTCAGCCTCGCCTGGGCCGTGTCCATCCCTGCTCTGGTCTGAGTTGTCTTTTGGCTGTGTGTGTCTGATGGTGCTGCTTTGTTCTCACAGTCCCAGGACAACAGAGGAGGGTATGGGGCCCGATGCAGGGTCTCCAGGGTCCCCAGGGTCTCCAGGGTCCCCACCCGGCTCCAGCTGGGCAAATTGCGCACAGGTGGCAGGTTGCTGGCGGACATGACGTCATGCGCTAACGACTTTAGCTCTTATTCTAAATGAGCGTTGCCTAGACTTCCGGTCACCTGCTTCCGGTCGACACGAAGCTGTGCAGAGTCATGAGGAGCTTCTCCTGCTGCGCTGGAGCTACAGTTAGCCTGACCACACACACACACACACACACACACACACAGACACAGACACAGACACAGACACACACACACACACACAGAGAGAGAAGCTAGCACTACCTGGGCTCGAGCTTCTCCTCGAGCGAGACACACACTACACAATACACAATACACACTACACAATACACAATACACACTACACACTACACTACACACTACACAATACACACTACACACTACTACACTACACAATACACACTACACACTACACACTACTACACTACACAATGCACACTACACAATACACACTACACACACCACAATACACACACTACACTACACACACTACACTACACAATACACACTACACACACTACACACTACACTACACACTACACACTACACACTACACTACACACTACACTACACAATACACACTACACTACACACTACAATACACACACTACACTACACACTACACACTACACACTACACTACACACTACACACACTACACTACACAATACACACTACACACACTACACACACTACACTACACACTACACACTACACTACACACACTACACACAATACACACACTACACTACACACACTACACAATACACACTACACAATACACACTACACACTACACTACACACTACACTACACACACTACACACTACACTACACACTACACACTACACTACACACTACACTACACACACTACACACAATACACACATTAAATGTATTAAAACAAAAAATGTAACTTTAAACCAAAAACAGATATACTGATGTACACATACAGATATATAGATATACATTCTGTTGTGAGTAAGTGATTAAAAGGAAATGTCTTGCCACTACACACACATATGCACACAAGGTTAACACTCACATTGTGAGAGGAAGCATCCACTACAGATGCAAAGACTCTGTCTGCTGCAGCTGCAGAGGGTAATCTGACTCTCAGCTCCAGATTACTGACCACATAACAGCCTAGATTCTGTACCTAAACACACAAATATTAAGATAAGCACACACAGATAACTGATAGTGGATCAGCTTGTGAATGATTATGTCATCAAACACAAACATATTTAACACACAAAGTAAGTACATATTTTCTTTATGTACAGATGTGGACTTTGGGCTGAATTATAAACAGATATGTTTTATAGCACACACCCTGAAATGTGTGTAGAATTCAGGTCCCGTCCCCTCTGACACGGTCCGGGTGGGATGGACCTCATAGCGGTTTAGATTGGAATCACTGCACAGGATCAAATCAATGAGAAAATGTGGGTTATGGAGGATTTACACAAATCTTTAGCAACACCTAACATATGAAATACTGTTTTCTAAATGTTTCACACAGTTTATGAAAGCACAATCTTCTGGCTAGTTAAGAAATCTAGCATCACACATTTTGGTATTTCAGTCTTAGTATATGTATGAATGGCTGGAAAAACTAAAATCTTTACAAGCTTGAAACACAGACTTCTATCATAAGCATTTACACACACACACACAAAAAAAACTGAAAAGGGCAGGAAATGACAGGATATACAATGGAATTTAAAGAGAAAGAGCCAACCAGTCTGAGATGCAATGAGATGCAAGAGTCACTAACCTGGTGATGAAGAGGTCAGGTTCGTACTGAACTATGCTCTGTAACTGAACAGAGTTGTCCGACAGAGTGTCCTCTCGCTCGACGCTGTCGCTGTGACCAAACACATGCACGTTAGTATCTGTATTTAACTCCAGTTACCTTTATGCACATTCAACCATCTATGTTGATTAGCAGATTTAATCCTATGTTACATGCATATTGTCAAGCTGTGCGTAATAGCCTATATCAGAGGTATGGATGCATTTTTGATGTTGTATCTACAGCCTTTCAGATATGTGCACACTATTGCACACATTTATTGATGTTGCTACACCTGTGTTTGTGTGTGTATGTGTGTGTGCTGGTCTGTGTGTGTATGTCTACCTTGCTGCAACTAGCTTCATTTGGACTTTACTAATTAAAGATGTGCAACTAAATTCAAACTCCAACATGAAGTTCACCTAAGAAAGAGAAAGAGAGATAGGGAGGTGGGGAGGAGAGAGAGCGAGGGCTGTAACAGCTGTTTCAACTGAGACAATAAGGAGGAATTGAGCAGCAGAAATGGAGGACGCACCTTGGACTGGGAGCGAAAGACTGGATAGCTGACATTACAAGAGTGACTGTTGGAGCTCAGTGCAGTGCACTCAATCTTAAACTGGCCATCCTCCTGAGAGAGAGAGAGAGAATGTTTTCATTGTAGTCAATTGCAGTCAACAATTTTTATGTCTCAATTACAGGACTGGACAAGGAATAGGCATGCTCTTGGAAAGAGATGTGCATTTACCCGTATACTCAGGCTACTGAAGTGTAGGTTTCTGGAGTAATGAAGCGTGAGGCTGGTGTTATAAGCGTTCTCTAACCGGTTCTGGAGCTGAACCTCCACTGCCAGGCGTCTTCGAGGACTGCGGATCACGTAAGGCTGTTGCCTGCCAGCACACAGAAGATTAACCTTAACACAACACTGACACAAGATCACAAAGGGAGCTTCTCTATTATTCAGGACTGAACAGTTATGGTTTTTAAAATGCTCATTAGGTTTCATTCATACCATTTCAGGCCACCTTAAGAGCAGTAGGCTACTGTTAGTAGTAGTACCTTGTTCCTTTGATGTCCATATGAGCATGCAAAACCAGGTCTGGCACACACACATCATCTTCTCCACAGTCTTTATAAAACGGAATCTACCAAATACACACATGGCCAGACATAAACCAGCATTTCCACGATCTCATCCGTACTTGAGGCTTTAATGGCATGTTATGTCGCTTGAGTAAAGATGTTTCATTGAATAAATGTATGAATAACCCAGGAATATAGATGCACTGAACTCACAGATTTCTTAAGTGTGGTTGGCCAGCCTTCATCGAGTACAGGGCCACTCTCTGTGTCATTGATTTTGAAGTTCAGGGAGAAACTGATTGGTCGGATATAGTCTGCTGTGTCCTGTTGGTCGAATGAGCAGAGACAGAAACATTAAGGAAACAAGAATAATCAGTCTATCTATCTATCTGTCTGTCTGTCTGTATTGTATGGACTCACAAACACATGGAAGGGCAGTATGGAGCACACGGACTTTCCTACTTGAACTCTGACCCCTGTCAGTATCTGCCTCTGAGAGTTAGCATCAAACAGAGCACGTGCAGACACCTTCCTGTCATCCAGCATGGCCCCCACTTGCAGATCTGAACAATGGGCAAAGGTTTGTTGGGGGAAGACGCAGTGTTAACATGTAGAGCTAGAGCATGTAGAGAGTTGATGCACGGTTACTTAATTTAATTAAGGTTTATAAAGCACTGAGTGGAATTAATGAGGGTAAAGGTCAGACTTGGACTTTATTGTACCGAAGTTTGTGCCGTATGAGCCTGGGGAACGGGACAGAGCCAGGAAGCAGGCGGTGGCATTTAGGCATGCCGACTCTCGGCCGCCCCTGTGGCAGTTCTTCTGGATCACGTTGATGGAGTGCGGCTGGAAGGACAGACTCACGTTGATCTGCACTATGCTGCGAGACCTGCACACAGGAGTGAGTCGTATCAGATGGAGCAGGAAACACTGGAGGGAAGAAGAACTGCGCCATGTGCTGATGTTGATGAGCACCTGAGGAGGACGGCACTTCCGTGAGCTCCCACTGCCAAATCCAGTAACTCATCTCCATCCATATCCAACAGAGCGCTCAGACTGCGGCCAAAATACTGCAGGCCTGCAGAGAGAGAGGAGGCAGAGATACGCTACAGGAAGAGGCAGAGGACAAGAGACAGGCAGAGAGATTAAACAGGATAGCAAAAGAGAGTAAGATAAGGGAATGTCAGATATAGAAGACAGAAACAGTGAGGATTGAATAAGAATAAAAAATAATGATTAGTTTGTGGACATGCTAGTATAATGGATATTCTGCACACCATGGTCTGTCTACACCCAGATGTTGTAAGCACTGATCATCTCACCTGTTTGTAATGGGGTTTTATATAGAATTCATCTCCATGGTAGACGTAAAGCGCACCCTGGTGATCATCTTCTAGTGGGGCTCCCACTAGCAGGTCAGAGTAGCCGTCGTGGTTGAGGTCCGAAGCCACGGCCATGGCGTAACCAAACCGAGCATCCTGGGCCTTCTGCTGAGAATGCAGGGTGCCGTTCGGAGCAAAACCATTCTGTAGGGGAATTCAGTGACAACATCAAAAAGTGTGAGTTTCCTAAAGAGTTAATATGTTTGCAGGTCAAATAAGAGTGGTAGGAAGGTAAAGAGTCTTCTCCAAATACATTCCTGCTTCTTACCCCATCTAGACAGTAGACATAGACTTTGCCTGTCTCTTTGTTTCCTGCCCCTAGGAACATGGGAGCAGCGATCAGTAGGATATCTGTTATACCATCCTGATCTACATCCACCACACACACCTCACTGCCAAAATAGGAGCCAATCTGGAAAGAGAGAGAGGCAGAGGTGAAAATAAATAGTTCGAAAAACTTTTAATAAAATGTAAAAAAGCTTCAGCAATACTCTAACTGATAATTATCAATAAAGCTAACTTAAACTGAAAATAAATGTAATTATGAGAGAAAATGAGAGTGGGGGGGCTGAAAGGTCTCTACCTGCTCTCCTTCAAGGGCCTGTGTGATAGTGACATCGCCATCTGGACTCAGGTCAAACAGAATGACTTTTCCTTTGTGTTTGAACCTGGGTGCCCCAGCCACATAGAGCCTCCTCCAATCCCCTACTGTTACTGAGGACACGGTATAACCTGCAATATGTGCACAGACAGAATCAAGATTACCTCTGAAATACACACACATATACGCATACACAGTTTGTAGATAATTCCAAAAAGTTGAAGAGAGGCTTACTTGAACTTACAGATAATCCAAATTTCAGATATATTATGTGTTGGTTGTGAGTAGTGTACAATAAGTTTAAATTATATGTGATGAAGTTACCCAGGTACGCCGCATGATTCTTGAGCTCCAGAGGAAATTCTTTCTCGAAAGCCTCTCGAGGGGGCATAATTCTTCCGTCAGTGCCCTCCTTCAACACTCCTCCTTCCCAATCATACGCTCCCACCATGCCAAACAAGATCCCATCCTAGAAAATAACACAATCTGAATTATTTTTTTTCATAATTGAGTAATACATCCTGTCTCTCACATAACTGTTCATGTAATCATATAAACTCTCTTACTCAATTTCCAGGGAGGCTTTGTATTCGTATGAATCTATTTATATAATAATTTAAATAAATAGCTATAATAAAGGATAATCTAATACAGGGGCCAACAGATACCTTTAGTAACATCATTACAGTTTGTAAATATGCCTTATTCAGGAATACCAGTGACAAAGGTGAGCATATTGGAACCTGCTGTTCTTTGGCATTTAATATCATTTTAAAGGTGTAGCATGAAGGGATCTGACCCTGACAATTTCTTTAAGAAAAGTATACTCACATTTAAGATGTGTGTTGAGAACCCAATTTGAGACATCTCCATGAGGAAGGTACTTTGATTAAATCCCAATGTCCCTGCCAGCACATAAATGTTATATTCCATTACAATAACATCAATAATAACCCTCAAGGTCAAATACACGCCAAGTGACTGTCACGGTTACATAAATACTCACGGACTGGAGTAAAAGATATTTAGACAAGCAAATATGCTAATGTACAACCACACAACAAAATCAGTTCAATTCCATTTAATGACCAAACTAAATGTCTAACAATTAAAGCCATTACACACCTCATATATGTGCAATACACCCCCAGTTTTGATCAAAGAGTCCGTGCTTTTCTCTTTTTTTTTAATAACCGGATTAATCAGAACATTCTGGCGTGCTAACAGCCGTCTCCATATTCACAGGCATCCTTTCCCTCATCTCTATACCTTCCCTCCCTTCCTTCCTTCCTTCCTCTTCTCAGAATCAAGATGGCACGAAACCTTTCAGCCCTGCTCCAGCTCAGAACTTTCAGTTGAGGTGGCATCTTTCAGTTTCTTTTTTTCTCCTCCCTTCCTCTAAAATGGAGGCATAATCTTTTCTGTACTGTAGAATAATTGTTACTGTCATCACTGTTTGGCATAGTGGGCAAACTAGTGAGAGAGGTGTTGACAGCTTCAGAAAAGGAGCCACACCTACTGTTACATAATATCAATATTATTTTGCAGAGTAATACCTACAGTGGAATCCAAAAATATTGAAAATCTGGGATTTTGTATGGCACTATAAAACGCTTTGCCGAAACTGGATCAGTTGTATCCAAAGCACGATCAGCAGACCAAAAGTGACCACGCCATCAGAAGACCAATACATAAAGCATTGTTCACTGAGAGAGAGAACAGCAACTTCATCACAGATACAGAATGTGCTGAATAAAGAACGAGACTCTCCAATCAGCAAAAGTAGTGTCAAAAGAAGGCTAGGTAGTAGTGGTCTCAAAGGACGAGTAGAAGTCTCTAAACCACTTCTCAGGAAGGGACACAAGGCCAAACGTTTGGCATGGGCTAAGACATACCAGCATTTCACAATCACTGGAAAAAAGTCCTATTTACTGATGAATCCAAGTTTGAGATTTATAGGCAGTAACAGAAGGGTTTATGCAAGGAGACGAACAGAAGAGAGATTAATACCACAGTGCATCAAAACAACAGTGAAACATGGTGCTGGATTTTCAATGTGGTCTCAGACATTTGGACCCCACTGTATATTTAAAATTGATATTACAGAGTAGTACCATGTGCATCCTGAGGTAAGGTGTACTTTAGTCTACTATAAACTGCTTTAGGTTACTTTTAGTGTTTGTGCCATATGTTAAATCAAGGTCTACGTTTTCCTGTTCATCATGGTAGCAGCGTTTTTAATGACTGGCTAATTCAGTTTGTTTCTTCCCAAATTACCCCAATCAGACTACTTTAGCAAAGCCAACAAACATTGTTTTGTTATGCTATTCTAATCAGTGCACTGTTAGTGTATTGACATGTGGGAAGCAAGATTTTGTGCTGGTTTCAATTATTCTCTTACCCTCTAGACTGAAGATGCGATCTCCCAGTGCATCTACAATGTCATTTAATGCCGCTTCATCTGTTACATTGAAGAAGTATTTCTCATCAGGATCGCTGGCAATGTATTTGATCTCATTAATAAAGGTCTCTGGGTCCTGCTGCCTGCGGATGTAGTGACCCAAAACCTGAAAGAGACAAAGTGAGAGAGACAGACAAAAATATGAAGGACAGAAAAATAATATTTGGTCAATATTTGAGACTCACGAGAGGAATGTTGACTTAGATAGCTGTATTTCTCCAAAACTACCATGAAAAAGAGGGACTTGAGGAGAGATTAACAACAGCTGTTCTTGTACAGTAACTCACCATGTCCACTACATTAAAAAAAGACCCAACCAGATGATGTGATGCATTAATTCATGGACCAGTGGTAGGAGGCAGAGAACGAGCCAGAACACCTCCGCATGGCTCAGATAGAGAGAACATCACTTTCTCACAGGCACAGTGCAGAACATCTACTGGCAACTTACCACTAATGAGAAGTCCTTTATGTCACCTTGGATACTGTCCAAGCTAAAGTCATCTGAAAGGCCCACTTCCACATGCAATAACCCCCTACAGTAGACCTTTGCTTAGGAAAAAGGAAACTTCAAACAGACAGACCTGACAGAGGTTTAAGCAATTATCCAGATAATTAATCCAGATTCACTATCCAGACACCAAACATCAACATGCGTCTCAGATCTGTTCGAAATGAAGGCCTTGAAATTAAGGTTCGAATTAAACCTTATGCACAACAAGAATGCAAGAAACCTTATGCACTAAGCTCATATATTTTCCCTAAGCAGATTCCTCTGACTGGGATCCATGAATCTCTCAGAGAGACTGAAGCAGGCATCAGGATGTCCCCCATCAGAGCTTAGCCTGCAAGCAGGGAGAATGTAACAAGATGGTCCTCTGCTTATAGAAATGTACAAGTCAATCTTTCATACTACAGCAAACACTTTCATGTTTGCAACTAGCTGGTACTAGTACAGTGTATAGTCACATTCGGTGGGTGAGAAAGGTGTAGAATTAAGAGTAGAATTAGGACACTTCTGCTCCTGTTTTGTTCTAGAAAAACGGTCCCAAAACTCTCTCTCTCACACACAAACTCTTTTCTCATTCCCCATTTCAGCCTGTAAAACATACTTACATGCATGTGTTAGTCATGAACTCTCCTCTCCCCACATCACTAATGTCTAAAACACAGCCTGGCTCCACCGCACCACTAACGTTGTTATTTTAGCAGGGCCATTTCTTGACACTCCCTTGAACGCTTTATTATTCAGTCCAGTTTTTGTCCCCTATGCTTTAGCTGGCGTTGCATGAAAACTGTCACGATTCACTTCTGCAGCTCTCCTGAGGAGATTCAGAGAGACACCGCTTTGCCTCTGTTTGCATATAAGAGGAAAACATTTCATTCAGTAGCTGGCTTACGTGCGCCTCCATTAGTCTTCATGAGAGGAGGATTATTAAAACAGTTGTGAAGGAAGCCAAAAAAAGGTTGTCTTCCTCCATCCCTTTCTTTCTGTCACTTATTTACGTCTTTATTTCAGGCCCTCCACATTTGATTTAGCACTTTTCATGAGTCTTCTGTGTCCAGCTAAATATGTTTGTTAGCTTAAAAAAACCAATACCTTGGACTAGAAAACAATGGTTCCTGCTGTGCAGGGGAGCCATAATAACCTCTGTACTTTCATTTTCACTCTTTTGATGACAGTAGCACTATATGTATCTGCTCCATAGAGACAAAATCAAAAAGTGGGCAAAGATGTATCGAAGGGTTATAGTTGCAAAGGTTTGTTACACTGAAAATGTAATTTACAACAATGTAAATAATGTCTGTGAAACAAAACAAAGATAATTAAACTCTGTAGCTTCTTCCACCATTCCTTAGGATTGTCCTCTACATGGTAGAAGAGTGTATCATGATAAGTGGTGCAGGAAGTTGTCACGCGCCTGGCGGAGCGCGCAACATAGCGTGAGCGGCCATTAACTTGTTTGTGTTTCCCTGTTTGTGACACGTGAGTGCTGTTAAGTGTTTCCAGCTGTCCCTCGTTCGTCTCC
>JAOUQW010000042.1:21579543-21593383 GCA_028565825.1 Olivaichthys viedmensis | reverse complement strand
TTAAATACCCGCCTGTGTCCGTCCTGTATTGTCTCCTGTTTGTGTGTCAGCACACCTGTCGCGGTGTGCTTTAGTTTAGTATGTTAAAACCTGTTATGTTTAAAGTTAAATAAAGTAATGTCTATTAGAAGCGGCTTCGTGCTTGTGTCCGCGCACCACCCGGAACACATCGTGACAGAAGTAGCAAGAGGCTGAGGCATTATCAGGCTTATTAGTATTTAGGCATCTTGGACATTTATCAGATGGGATTATTTAATCAGTAAAAGGTACATGTCTTTCTGTATAAGTTAATGTTAGTGAAATAAGCAGGGAATTAATATTTCACTAAATTATTCAGCAAAGGAGTGTTGCACTAATAACAAATCAAATAAACTCATCTGTGTCTACCTCTTCTCCCTCCACTTCCAACAGTCACTTCTCAACAAGTCCTCAGCTGCCTACTGCTTATGCCCCCTTCAGTCACATAAACCTCCTCGACAGTCCCCTCTTCCACGCATGACAGGCTTTTGAGTAATTTGGCTCTTCACAATGTTGTGGTTTCGGGAATAGACTAGGGAGGTGCTGCAACCACTCACCCACCCACTGGGCCTGTGTAGGGGTGGAGAAGGCTTCAGTCTTCTATTTCTGAACTCTGTTTTCATCCACGTCTGTGGAGGAATCTAGTGGTTACGATTGTTTAAAGAATGGCTTGAGTTTCTCTTTTACAGTGGAACTAAGAATTTGAGAATTGGAAGGTGGGGTGCAGCCGTAGAACTTAAAATAGATCATTGCCAATTATGGTCAGTTTAGTGGACATTTGGGGCTTCGGTATTAAAAGTCAAAAGTATCCAGGTGTATACAAACAAGGGTTTAGGTATATAGTCAAAGTCAAATTGAACAACTGCACGCTTGGTAGCTTGCATTGTGAGTGTAAGTGTGTGAAGTACACTCACAGCGATGGCGTATCTGGTGATGTTGCGTTTCTCGCACTCGGCCAGTGCATCAGGAAGCTCCTCACCATCGTGTGACTCTCCATCTGTCACCACAATCATCACCTTAGTGGCTCCCTCTCTCGCTCCTCTCTCTGTGCTGAACGCCTCTGTGCTGCAAATGGGGGAGTAGAAATTGAGAAATAAAACATACCATGACTTTTTCTCTGCTCTCATTTACAGACACATTCAAGCGATTATCTTTTGATGATATTGAAAACACCCAAACCATAAATGTTGGATCTTCAATGCTTCCTTATATCTGAGTCTCTTTCTGTGTCTGACTGTTTCTCTCTGTCTCTTCTAATTCTAATTATGTCTAACCTCCATACAAATATTCTGCAAAATGGCATGCTAGCATGCACCACACGCACATACACACACACATTCCATCCTGTTTGTGCGAGCTTGACCAGCATCTTAAAGCGGAAGGTTGCGTGGCGACCTCAGTGTTAGTCAGCTCAGTGATTTTCAGGAAGCTGTCCAGATCTAGGATATATATAACACAGCGGCTCCCCGCAAGAGACGCCAAGTTTGAAAACACCCAGGAGCCTCCCGCCTAATTACATACAGAAAGAGAGGGCAAAAGAGAAGGATGAGACGGGGAACTAGATCACAGGGTGGAGAACAGAATAGAACAGAATAAAACTGAATACAATAAATGAGAGGAGGACAATTAGAAGAAAGTGGTAAAAGGAGAGAAACAGGGATAAAAGGAGGAACTTTATGTTAAGGGCGGTAATTAAGACCTCACACTTCATCCAAGAGAGGGTACAGAAATGACTACCTCATATCACAGACGCCGCATGGGAGTAACATGCTCATGACATCAGATCTGGGGGAAAAGAGGCATCTGATGTGGTTTGTGAAAAAAAAACAGAGAGGTTGCTTACTCTGTATAAACATCTGAGCCACAACACACAAAGAAGTCAGGGATGGATGAAAGACAGTGGCTATGTTAATTAATTAAATCAGAGAGAGGGAGGGGAAACTTTCTGGTGGTTTGAAATTAGGAATATCTTTACATTTATGAAGAGTTTTTTAAGAAATAAATACGGCCTTTCACAAAAGAAGTGTGTTATTTCTATCAGTTGTTAAAGGTTTTTCTGGGAGTTGTAGAGAGAACAAGAAAGCGGGAGAAAGTAAGGCAGTGTTAACTGCTAAGCCTGGTGTTATTTAAAACTTATATAAAGTTCGAGACTTTATAGAGTGCTCCATCTGGAGAAACGTGGTTTCCACTCATTCTGCTTTCGCTTTACAATATGTCTGAATTAATTAGTGTGCTTGACATTTAATGAAATCTGTTCTTTCTCTAGAATGGATCTGCGAATGAAATGAGCTCTAACATTGTGAGAATGTATGTGTGTATGTATTTATGCAAAAGTGTGTGTGTCTGTGTGTGTGTGTTTGCACAGCTGCAGAGGCTAAAGCTAAGTCTGCAATACAGTAACCACACCTGCAGCTATGCTGACCCAGCTCTCTCGTGCCCTCTCGTACTCTCTTGGCATGAGCAAACATTAATGTTATTATAACCCGACAGCCCACCTAACCCCACTAATGCTATCACTTCATCTAAAGAGAGAGAGTTTTGAGAGTGTAAGCTTATCTAATTGAGGTAATCTAATTTATAATCAGATGAGAGATGCACAACACTGCAAAATTACCACAACACAAAATCCGAAAACACAAAACAAAATCCAACAACACAAAACCAGATCCGTCAACACAAATACGGGAGATCCGCAATACCACAACATTATCGCAACACAAAAACCAAATCTGACAACGCAACTAAATTTCGGGAAACGGCAACGAAAATGTTTTATCACAACGGAAGTGTTTCGTCACGGCAATTAGAGAATGTGCCAATGCAGCACATCCACACTACATAAACAAACTATTTTTAGTTTGTTATCTGGTCGATGTTCTATTACCTCTATTACTGGTCAAAATGATGACCACTGTGATTGCTGTATGAACTTAATGATCAAAGGAATACTCCAGTAAATAATATGTACTATAACATAGCCAAGTGACTGGTCAGAGCCAAAGCAAATTCTTTAGGATATACAACATGTGAGAAGTTTCCAGAAACACATCATCAGTATTGGCTGTGCATATTGTAGGGATCAGCCACCAATGGCAAAACATTGTTTTACAGTAACTGCAGTCCCCCTAAGTCTAGACTTTTGTACCCCTTCTCAAGCTCTGGGGAAGAGATGCTATGAAAACGCTCTTGGATGAAGCAGTGGTTGGTGATGGCAGTGATTTCACTGGCTCTGCATTTGGAAGAAAATAAAAGCACAGAAAATAGAGAAAACCACAGCATTGCTAGTATGCAGAACATCAGAAAATGGACTAAAGTTATGCCAAAATTGTGTGCACTACACAGAAGTCAGTGCAACATTAAATGCCTTATATAGCCTGAGATAATGAGCATGGCTGACAGTGAGTCTGCAGTTAACTGACATGGCTCTGTTACACCGAAGATAGAGCGGTTTCATGAAATCAGGATCTGGCTTACAGCAGAAACAAAGCTCTTTTAATTGGCTATTACTGAAGAAACTTGAATAACATTAATCAAGCTTCCTGCAAACAAGACTGATCTAAGGTTTGGTGGTATGAGTTTCACATCAGCAGTTTTTTTTTTTGGTGGCTGGCTTGGAGGGGGACGGGGGGCATTTAGCATCAGTCATCAGTGTTGGAATGAAGGGAGGTTAAGAATGACAGATACTGATGCAGATATTGGAGGTGGAAGTAAAAGAGATGAGGAGAGAAAGGGGTAAGTAAAATACAAAAAATTGAATGAGGTCCATGCATGTTTGTGCATGTCTCTGGGGTAGCTATAGTGTTACAACTCTTGGAATGTGTCTTCAGAGGAACTGACTCAATGACAAGGGTACTATTGAGTGCTCCGGTTCCACATATACACACAAAATACCAGCTCTGAAAAGAACCTGACACATATTAACATTAAAAAAAAAAACTAAATAGAAATGAGAGCAAAAATGCTGAGACTGATAGGAGAGAATGATTGGCAGCCGTACCAGGCCATCTGTATGGCGAATGCGGTGCGAGTCTCCCGCCCTTCCTGTCGATTGATGTTCTTGGCAGCTTCCACCACTTCCTGTGTTGTCTGATAGTCCTTAAGGGACCACTCATGAACTGAGACCTCTCCATACTGCAGGATGCCCACCTGAGAAAAGAACACACACACACACATTTCACTTAAAGTGAACTTTAGTGCTGAGTGTGCATGCCAGTCACCGGGTAGTGTGAATGGGTCAGAGTGGCTTGAAGTGCACAGGCAGATCTTAGCACAGCCTCTTCTCATTCCACCATATCAAACCAAACACCTAAAAAGAAATCACACTTGTGCCAGAGTAAAAAAAGCTCCATAAACCAGAGGCATTTCCTTTTACCCCAGCTTGCTCTCATATTGCCTACCACCTTTGAAGGAACATGCACATGGCTTGGTTATTTACTGCCCTTACTCAGAGGCCACACCACGCTGACAAGGACACATAACCACAGTTCTCTTTCTCTCTGTCACACACATTCACACAACAAACACACATGCACACACATCCATAAGCTCCAACTTTTGCTCCCCTCCCATTTTCCACAACAGGAACCACAGTTCTTATCCATTCATATTAATATGGCCGTTTAATTCCTACAGCTTGCCAGCTCTTTTTCTGTTTGGGCTCTTCTCCCCTCCGAGGACAGACTTGTGGCTGTATCACACACACACACACACACACACACACAAACACACACACACACACACAAACACACACACACATATGCTCCAAGCTTTGAACATCACAATGAGCTCTATGTGAAAGTTAATGATAACAGATGTTATCCCAACGACCCAACTATCCAAATTTCAATCAAAGATCAGACTTCCACAGAACTGCAGCAGAGACATTATCAGGAGAGGAGATTAGTCAGACAAGACCAGGCTCCTATCTACTTGAATAGGGCTATTCAAAGATTTGGAATAGATCTTTGATTTTTTTTTTTATCCGTAGGTTGGGGGTTGGACGTTTTGCTTACATTAGATTAATTTTATCAATGTTTCAGCAGCCAAATAGGTCAGCTGTTTTTTTATGCAAACTGTACATTTAAAGAAGTCTATTACGTATGTATGTGGGCTGAAGTTATGATTAAAATGTAGTGAATTAACAGGTAAAATTATGTATCAGTAGAAACAAGGTATTATAACAAGGGCAAATGCATATAAAATCAAAAATAGTAAATGAATTATACTGTATGAATGGTCTTGTTGCACTTCAATGATTTGTTTACTCATTCTCTATGAAACTTTAATGAATGGAAACTGCATTAGGAAAACTGCATAGTTTTTATACTGTTTAATTAAAAACTTTATTGTACAATGTTACTTTGTAAATATTACAATATATTTGGCAATGATAGTCATCATTTTGAAATTTAATACAGGGCTCAGGGTCAGATTTTGAGTTTTGGATTTGGGATGGTTTTACTGACCACTGGGCTGGTTTTGAGCTAGTTCTGAATGGCTATTGGGCTAGTTTTGTCACGGAGACCTGGCAATTCTGGTGAACTGTCTCCTCTCCTGATAATGTAGCTGACTGCAGTCTAGTGTTAGCTAGTTGGGATGAGCTGAATCAGATGTGTTAAAACAGGGAAAGCACCCACACACACCTGCATCTGCTCTGGGCTGATGTGGAACTTGCTGAGGATGTTTTTGAGGAAGTTCTGCACCTCGGACCAAGGGTAGATACTGTTAGAACCATCCAGAACTATCACTATGTCCATATAGGTGGTACACCCTGAAACAAAAGCGAACATCCATTACAACCTGTTAATGCATTTGTTGCTGAGTTGCAATGAGAGTAGCAACTTTAGTTAAAATGTAATGAAGGCCATTCTCACTCTGTGCAGTGGGAGCGATGGTCTCTTTGGGTTCCAGTTCGTTGTCGACAGATGCGCAGATCCCTGTGCTGAAGAGAGATGTGCCACACTCCTGAGACCACAGTGGGGCACAGGCCTGGAAACACACACACACACACACACACAAACACACACAAACACACACACACACACACACACATACACACCGAGGCTGCAGATGTAACTTGTGCATTACTATGGTACAGTGCTGCATACAATGCTTCTGTAGCAGATAATGTCCTGCTTACATGCATAACACGTCTTTCCTTCTATATTACCCTATCAAACTAATAAACTAATATAGAATACAATGAACGTTTATTTTTGTGGCGGATACTGCTTGCTTTTCAGCTTAAATTCTCTGCATAAATGGCCTTTCTGGTGTTTGGGTTTCTTAATGGCAGCATGGTAGCATTTATAAAGAATGACATGTTGCACAGTCAGAGCTACTGCTGAGTTCCATAAAAACCACTGGAGTGAAGTGAAACAGAGGTAGGCGAAGACAAGAGGACAGGGGAGGAGTAGGTCACATGGAAAAGGAATAATAAGCAGTGGGAACAAAGGGGAAAGAATGAGGAGGGAAAAGAAAGAGAGAGAAAATGAAAGCGGGGAGACAATTGTTGACAAATGTTGGCCTTTGTCACAAATGCTTTAGCAGAGTTGGAAGCCGCACTGCAACAAAGCAATTTAAATTCAATTGGTTGGAGTAGAGAGAGGGAGAGAAAATATTGCATAAAAATGTTGATGTCCAAAGCTCATCGTTTATTTGACTGCAAAACCAAAAAGAGGAACAGAGCAGGATTGAGAAAGATGGACGTGAAGACGGAGAGGGAAAACATACCAAGAAATTAAAGAAACAATAGAGTGGTCGTGGGTCAGGGAGGGATGGAGGGGGTAGCTGGAGGAAAGAGAAGAACATCTTGCCTACTCGCACCCTGTTATTATGAATGCCACTCACACTCATAATAAAAAAAAGATGAGGGGAGAGAGAATGAGACAGAGAGATGAAAAGAAAGAGAGACTGAGAAAGAGAGAGTTAGAGAAAGAGGGAGACCGAAATAGAGACAGAGAAAGAGAGAGAGGTGCTATGGCTTTTGTAAGGTCTGTCATTACAAAGGTCTAGAATTGCATTCTGATCCTGTTATAGCCCTGACCACAGCAAGAGTTATTCAATGTACACACACACAGATGCACATACAGACACATACAGAGCACACACACACAAACATAGCCAAACTGGCCAATAATGTACAGAAATACAAATATGTGGTCATGTTTCTAAGTGTTTATACATATACATATATACACATATAGTATAACTCACAAACACACACAGTGTGATAGGTTTGGCTAAATTGCATGAATTCTATCCCATTACAAGGTGCTGTGCATTGGCATTCTCTTTCTCTCTCAGACATACACACACACACATTTACACACTTCCTGAGGCAAACATTCCCCTTCTCCCCTGAGTGAATCATTCATACACTATACAACTATTTCTTGGTTACACACACGCATGGGCAGCAGCCCACCAGTAATTCCACCAAACCCTTGGTGGAACAGCTCCACAACTGGACTGAGCTGGTTCGCTGTGTTCTGCCCTACACAGAACCCTGTGTTTGACTGACTGTCTAGAGAGAGAGAGAGAGAGAGACTATGTAATTAGGTGTGCAAATTATAAGTAAATATGCCTGTTTCTGTTCTGTCTGGGTTTAGGTGAGGTTTCCTCTGTGTCCAGGCTAACATTTGCCTCCGCCTGTTTCCTTGCTCAGCGTGTGGGGTGAGGTGTTTACCTTAGCCTGAGTTAACCTGAACCAGGTCAGCTAAAAGCTCAGAACCTCAAAAACACAGAGGCTGCTGTCAGAAGGGGGAATTAACCATGCATGGGACTAACAGGTGAAGCAGACTGAGCTATGGGCAGTTCATCTGTCGCCCCATGTCTCTTTTCATCTGTCTGTTCTGGTCATCCAAGCACATGCTCATTAACCACTTATACAGCTGTTAACACTCATACCCCATGCAATTATTCATCCATCAGTCTCTCCAGCTATCTTATCGTCCCCAGTCTATTATCTACATCCTTCAACTAAATCCACTTTCTGGTCCTTTTCTCTCTGCTGCCAAAGGCCCACATGATCTCTCTCTCTCTCTCTCTCTCTCTCTTTCTCTTTCTCTCTCTCACACACACACACACACACACACATATATATATATATATTTATTTACACAGTCACAGATGTATATTTGCACACACACAGCCTGTAGACAGTGCCAAATACATGTTGGGAAAAGACACTTTAAAGGAAGTCCACATAGACAGGAAGTGGTCGTAAGAGGAGGTAATGTGAGAAGTGAAGATTTTCAAATCTTCAAAAGAGAAGCTAGGCCTGGAACATTACAAAACAACCACTTTGACTATGCATTCATGAAAAATGAATGCCAATGTGCTGAAATAAAACCTTATAGGCAATTAATGTGATTAGTATGTGGTGAAAATCAGCTTTTTGAATAGTTGCATGGATATCGATCTGCTGCAGTATCAAACAAGTTCGCCCCATTTGTCATCTCTAACACAATCTTACCAGAAATCCATTAGGATCATCCGGGGTAAGTGTCATGCCCAAGTGAGAGTTTTTCAGATTTCGTGACACATTCTGAAATGCACTGTCAGCTGTACAAAGAGAGTGAAGAAAAATGGTTACTCTCCGTTTTTACGTTATCCACCAGGCATAAGGTCTATATGGAGGTTTTTTACTTATTGTGTGAATTGCTATATGAATGCTGATTCATAGTTATTTTTTCACCTAGATTCACTTTAGAGCAGGTGGAATTCAGCTTATCTCCCACCATGCATTTGTAAATGTCTCCCTTCCTGTTATTGGGTGGACCATCCCATGGAGCACCAACCAACATGCTGTATGCAAACAAAAATATGTGTTAATTTCCACAAACTGCATGTGTTCATTTCCACAAATTACGGTTACATGTTTACTTGACACATACCTATGTATGGTAAAGAAAAATGTCAGACAAATAAAAAACATAGTGATGACCTCTGGAATAAAAATACACTGTCAGTCCATTGATATTCATTCATTCATGCGTTCATTTTCAATAAGTGCTTTATCCTGGTCAGAATCGCGGTGGATCCTGAGCCTATCCTGGGAACACTGGGCGCAAGTCACGAATAAACCTTGGATGGGACGCTAATCCATCACAGGGCATCACACACACACACATACACACACATTTACAAAGTCATTCAGATCTAGGGGCAATTTAGAGTAGCCAATCCACATTACGGAATGTTTTTAGGAGGTGGGAGGAACCCAGAGTACCCGGAGGAACCCACATGGACATTGGGAGAACATGCGAAACTGTGAGGCGGCAATCCTCTGTGACACCGTGCCGCCCAGTCCATTGATAGTAACAGGATTTCATTTTAGGGCTACTGCAGTTTATGCAGGTCATCCACGTTTAGGCTATTCTCTAAGGGAAGGAATCTAAAACCTACCATAATTAATAAAGCCAATGGTCACTCAATACTGCCCCTGAATACTCACAGTTTCTTACTTCCGACTTTATGCTGTAGCACTGAGAACCCGAACAGAGCATCCTCTGCCCCACTGAAGATGCGTGGCTGGTTCACGTCAACGTTAAAACATTCGCACAGTCCTGGAAGAGAAAACACGAGTAGAAAGACAAGCAGGATGAAAGGATAATGCACATTTATGACAAGAAGGTGGGAAAACGAGCAGGCTACTGTGCACAGGTTATTTCCTATAATTCCGAGACATATGAAAAACAAAATGAACAATGAATCCTCTTCATGAATCTACCTCCATGTATTTTTAAATCTCTTTCTTGTGTCAAGCTGTTTAATAGAGCAAGGAAGAAACTGATTTATTTATTGATCAATGAAACGAATGGAGGGAAGGAAGAGTGATGTAATGGGTCAGTGAAAAATCAGACACTAAATATGTTTTAGGAAAATGATGGACAGAGAGAGAGATAGAGAGAGAGAGACAGAGAGAGAGAGAGAATGACAGAGAGAAAGACAGCAAGAGAGATAGAGAAAGACAGAGAGGGTAGAGAGTCAGAGAGGGGAAGAGAGACAGAGAGAGAGAGAGAGAGAGAGAGAGAGAGAGAAGGGTGTTGCCTATATTACCTACTGAACATAGCAGCTCCCTGTATGATACACAGACCTTCCTTTAATACATGAGAGAGAGAAAAATAGAGAGAGTGTGTGAGAGAGAGACAGACAGAGAGAGGTTTTTATACTACTACCCAATGCGGATTAATAAAAAACTTCAACTAGCAAAACAAGTGGAAATGCATAACACATAGCAGAATATTTTCTTGATCTCATTCTATCAAAAATGTGGCAGCAAAAAAACAAAAGCTCAACCAAAGGGGAATTCAGTATACCACAGCACTGTGTGAGGTGTGTTTTTAACCCATACACTTGCGGGCAAGTCATTCCCTCTGGTCAGAGCTCTGTTTTGTTTGGGCTTCATAGGCTTGTTTACTTAGACACACATAAAAAAGGACAGATTCAGAAAAAAGGGCAAGCAGAGGCCCAAACCCCATCGACCTCAAACATGATACTGCCATTGCTCCACTCGTAGGCTGTCTCTCATTTTCTTTTGAGATGTTTTCATTGTTTTTTCGTCAAGAAAAAAAACAGGGATAAGGTATAATTTATAGAATCCTTCAGATTCTTATAGAAATAAATGACATTAAAACTATGTAAAATTCTGTCTAGGAAATGAGTATAAGGTTTCCTGATTGTTTAGAGAAGAAACTAGATACATTATGTGACTATATTATTCCTCCATATTTTTTCCTTCATCCTATTCAAACCCTTGTTCTCTTTTTTCCTTTCATCTCTCTCAATCACTCTTTATCTCTCTGTCTCTCTCTTTCAGTCTCTTCCTGTTTCATCTACTTCTCTCTGTCACTGTCTTCCTCTCTTTCTCATTATCTGTCATGGCATCTTCCCATCTCTCCTTTAGCCTTGCCAGACCATCAGTTTCATCACCTTAAACCCTCTAATTATCTTGCCAATTTGAGCATACTTGTCTCTTTATCCAGATTCTTTTAAGATAGGGAAAGTAAGTGTGTATGTGTGTAGAGTCTTCCCTTACTTAGCTCTATGGTTTTTCTTGGTTCCTGCCTCCAGGGTTTTGTCATGACAACTGTAAACATTTACGCAGTGTGGTGGTGGATGGTTCCAACAGCAGGCCAGATCTCTCCACATGTATGCCTTCGCGCACACAAACGCACGCCCATATGCAATCAATTGTTTGAATTACTAAGCTTTAGGCCAATATTTAACCTAAATGTTAATTTAATTAATCTCTCCAATCCTCACTAAACTAGGCTTGGACTAGGACCTGATTCCTAGTCCTGATTTGCATGCCGACCTGAACCTCAATGCTAACTAGTTTAACAATAAGAAGCAGTTTGTGAAAAAAGTGAAGGTCTCACGACGTTGAAGAGCTCTGAGTAAACAGTTAAATGTGAGAGGAAAAAAAGGCAAATATAGGCCAGAAAGTCTATGGATGAAAATGTGAGTATGAAAATGCATACCCATGTATATGCATACCTGCAGAGACCACACTTAAACACAGCTGTGATGTCATTTTAACAGTCCAGTAGTGCTTTACACACGGCTCCATATGGGACATATTACTGCAGAACAACATCTCCCTCTGAAAGGGGAACCACTCTTATTAATGTTGGCAATGGCACATTACTTTACAGTTCACCTCATCTCCCTCTCTCAATTTCTAGCTTTTATTTTTTATTCAACAATGCTAAAGTGCAAGTAAATGACAAATGTAAGCACAAACACTACTAGATTTAAACATACATATACAAAAAAAAACAGTAGCCTAATTCTTAAAGTAAGTGGCGGTAGGACAGTTGGACAGACTTTCACTGTTCCTCATGCTGTGGCATTCAGTAACAAATTTGTAACAAAGGGTGACGTTTGTCCCTCTCTCAAGACGATCCGTAATTTCTCTTTTTCTGTTATCTGACAGAAACTCTCTCTTTCCATCTCTCTTTCCCTCTCTACTCCCCACAGGGTTAAATCAGTAGCAGATGCTCATCAACAGATGATCACTATTTATATGGATATGTGCATAAATGATCAATACATCAATACAGTACATGAACCAAACTTCAGACATATTCCAGAGAGAAGATAATGTTTATGCTTCTGTTTAGTTAAATGTGGTATTATTATGTGATAATAAGCATAAAAGATACTAGGCTATACTAGGTAGTAGGCAGATATAGACATAAACACAGCTGACTTATTACTTTCCCATCGTAACTAAGATTATTGGCTTTCCTCCTTTGTTCTATGGGTGCTTTCTCTCTCACTGTGAAGTGTGTTAAGTGTATTTGCCCCTGTACTTTTTGGCTTCCTTTCTAATTTACTTTAGAGGCGTTCTCTCTCAGACCTCTTTTCTTCTTTCTGTTTTATTTTGGTTATTTTCTTTCTTATCATGATTTATTCTCATCTTACCAGTCCTCCTGAGAGGTGTGGGTCGGAAAAACCGAGGGCGAGGAAAGGGGGGTGGGGGGGCCACGACAATTCCCTGAACCTGCACCTGTGTTCTTCATCTAAATACAGCATACCATATCTAAGTCTTAGGAAAATGAGGGGTGCAGCTTGTTCTATGCTTGTTCATCACAAGCTTCTACAGACTAAGATCTGTAGAATCCATCAACAACACCGTACACCACTCTTAACAATCTGTACACACACACACACACACACACACATGCATGCAATATCCATACCCACTAGGGCTGGGATTAATGGAAGTAAATCATTTGAATCATTTTGTTCAGCTATTGTCACATGCATATTTTAGCAAATTAAATAAAATGGTCAGTGGTGGTTTTACAGTTGCATTGAAAGACATTAAATATGCATCAATAATATAATTCAGCTTTCAAACATTGCAGTTTACATACAGCGTCACGAGTGTCTTCATTATAACACTTCATAGACCACAGAGAGTTAGCACTTTACATTCCATTATCCAAACTTACTGACCATATGAATGCCCTGTGGCAAGAAAGATATCTTATCAAGATATGTTAATATTTTATTCAGTACAGCCCTGCCTGAACACCACATAAACCCACTAGCAGCATTTAAAAGAGAAGCATGTGTTTCTCTGACCTGCACGGACCATTACTGACCTAGACCTGTCATTAAAACATGCAACTATACCTAATCTTGAGTCTTATGTCTCACTTTTGAATTTTAACAAAGGCCTCCTTCATGGATTCCTGACCCAACATGGTGATGTTACGCTAGATTTAAGTCTATTAAACTTGAATGGGAAGCAGAGACAGACCGAACTGGTGTTAAACGCCTGTGAAAAACAAAGCAGTCACCGCAAAAACAGCAAAATATGCCACCCGCTCAGGGGCCAAAAGCTTATTTTCAAATAGGTGCGGTTTTGGCACTTTATGTGAAATATAGCCACTAGTCTTTCTCAGCAGGTTTTCCATAGGGAAAACAGAAATTGAGTTTCAGAGGTTTTGATTCCTGAATTTAGGTGACTTTATGTATGAACAAAGAGCAGCATATGCATGTTTTATGTTAAACTCTTTACTTATAGTAACTTCAGTAAGCCTCAAAAACTGTTAAAAGCAGTTTTGGTCCCGTGGTGGTCCCGTCTAGACCCAAAAATAATAACGTTGTGTCACGATCGAGTTCAGGGGTGCGGACACAAGCGCGAAGCCGCTCTGCAAATCGCACATATTTATTTTAAATACAGACATCGGGATACAAACATTCAAATTATATTCGCCGCGACAGGTGTGTTTAAACACATAAACACACAAAACAGAAGACAATACGGGACGGACACAGGCGGGTATTTAAACACTTAGAAATC
>JAOUQW010000042.1:21567201-21579443 GCA_028565825.1 Olivaichthys viedmensis | reverse complement strand
CTCCACCAAGCTGCCACTGTTGGGCCCTTGAGCAAGGCCCTTAACCCTACCTGCTCCAGGGGTGCTGTATCATGGCTGACCCTGCGCTCTGACCCCAGCTTACCAACATGCTATACCATATGCAAAGAATCCATTTCACTGTACTGTACTTGTACATGTGATAATAAAAGTGCATTTTATTCTAGAGCAAAGCAAACACTCAAATGTGCACTGCAGGAGTACTAAAGGTGCAGAACTGGGAAACACGTGGCGTATTATGCACTAATACTATACACTATGTAGTACCTAACGTCTCAAATCGAACACTAACGTTTTGCACTAAACGTAAATGACAAATTACC
Source organism: Olivaichthys viedmensis (assembly GCA_028565825.1). NCBI lineage: Eukaryota > Metazoa > Chordata > Actinopteri > Siluriformes > Diplomystidae > Olivaichthys > Olivaichthys viedmensis. The sequence goes on along the minus strand of JAOUQW010000042.1, from coordinate 21,579,102 downwards.
GCGCGGAGCCTTGAACCGGTTTAAGCATTTCGCTTTTAATCGTTCTCCCCCTCGGCCTCTCAGCAAAATCTAAACCCCAGCGCCATCTAGTGGCGTAGGTGCAGACTGCGACCGCGGAGTGCAAAACGTGTCCGGTTTAAGTACACTCCCCGCGTATTAATAGTACACCGCATTTAACTGTGTTAATGTGTTTCCTAGTGTGAATGCACTGCTCGCACTAAAAGTACACAAAGTGCGCCATGGACTTAAGCACATGGACTTAGCACATGAACGTCATTTTGTTTTCGCCACTAGATGGCGAAAGAGTTTCACTTCAGCCCAGGAGACACTTTGAAACGCTGCCACAACACGGCGCTGTTGCGCTCAGAACCTCGGCACAACCTCGGCACAACCTCGCGGGGTCGTCGGCATTTCTTGAATATCAGCTATTTGGAAACACGCGCGCGGCATGTTGAACCGTTGTCGAGGCGCGCTGCCAGCAAACAAGTCTTCAAAAAAAAATTGTAACCGCTCTGAATTGTGCAAGTAACCTGCAGGAATGTTCAATCATGTTTTCTATTGTTTTGTTTAAGAGGACATGTCACGTAGGCAACAAGTTGGGGGAGAGAGAAAATTAACATTCTCTTTGAATTGTAAAGCCTATGACCTATTTCACATCTCTGTCAACACTGTCTGTCTGGCCCTGTTTCTTCTACACCAACCAGCAGACTTCTTTCTAACCATGGAAAATCTTCTCTCACACTCAGACAAATGCACACTGATTTCACCACTTTGCTGGTACTGAATGAAGGCCCCGAGCCCCCTGAATGCATGCTGGGATGTTTTGTTCTTATGTTGTAGGACCATTCGAACCCGTGTTCCTCGGCAGAAGGAAACAGAGCGTGCTGAGTGGTTCAGAGAGCCGGAAACAGAAACATAACAGCCAGAATGCATGAGCCTCAGACCGCTTCTCCACATCTGGTCCTTTGTATTCATTGCTAAAGTGGGCTAAAGAATGGCCTGTATGTGGTTTAATTGTTGGAGGGGTGAATGAGTGTGCATGTGTATGTAGCGGGAGTTGCGTGTGAGCAACTATGTTGTTAGCGTTTTATTATGTAAGCGTGTGAGTCAGAGGGAAAAGCTTGCCCATCCAGTTAACATCATCACTTTTAATTTGAATTACTGTCACTGTGTTTGTATTGCTATTTGCAATGTGTGTGTGTGTGTGTTGTTTAGGTTGTTTTGCACACTCATTTTCCATTTCTGGTTTTTTATTTCTTGCATGTATCTACATACAGTGCAATCTGTATGTATCTGGACAATTTTGTTTGGGCTCTGTACCCAACCACATGACTAGGAGGTTAAGGTGCTTTAATTTGAGGGGCCTTTTATACACAGTTTCTCCATTTCAGAGCACCCGCAGTAATCGGACAATTGGGTGCTTAGTTGTTTCTTGGCCAGCTGTGTGTCATTGGATCATTACTTCATGCAGTTTTGAAAAAAAAAAACAATCTCAACCTTTGATTAGCTTCTATAACTTTAGTGAGCGCAGTTTTCTATTTCATTTATTTTAATGTGACCATAGCTGGTGTTTTCCACGGCATCCAAATTGAATCAAGTCTGTCCATGTTGTTCTTTTCCACAAATGCAGCGATGTGACCTAAGTTATGACTGTCCAATTTCAGAGTTGTCCTAAAAGTTTGGACTTTTGTTGTGTGAAATTGTGTAAATTGCACACCAATGTGTCACTACAGCAAAATGAGCTGTTATGAATGTGTACTCCCAACTATAATCAGCATTGTGGTGCTGACTCGTCTGGTTTACAAAAGGAATTTCATCATTGGATCAGTACTGCAATTACTGCAAATAATCTTCTGTTTAAATCAAATTGCTTTTAACTGGTTATAATTTTCTCACTGATAGAACTGTAGAGTTTAGAGTCGTTAATTGCACTCAAAAAAACCACTTGATGAGCCCAATACTATTAAACTAAATAAACTCATAGACATGGATACACTTGAATTTCATAGTAAGAATGAAAATGTAAGCTTTTGAAAAGAGAATTCACTCATTAAACTCCCTGCTTTTTTATTCAGTTATTCATCTTAAAGTTAATCGCTATGAATTATTCAGTAACTACAGTGAAATTAATAGAAGTTCGAGGGGTTAAAGAATGAGGACTGGTGACATTGGTCTGATTTTGCTTTGAGACTATTGATACCACTCACTTATTGATACTACCCATCTCTCATCTCTGTTCACTCTATAATATGTTCTCAACAAATAAAGCCTTGGTTCTCAGTTTCCTTGTTTTTTCCGTTAATTCGATACACCCGGGTGTTGCTTTCATTTTTACATAATAGGTAGAGGTACAAAGCAGACATGTGCCTAAAAGTGGAACACTGGGCATTTTACACCTTAAGCAGAGTAATGTGCCCAGCCCTGTTCACACTCTAATCACTGTTCAAAATTCTACAAGGCTTGCACTCATTGAGATGTCACTCAGTGCGCTTAAGTGTGTGTGGGGTGTATACACATGTATTAATTTTGGAGTGATGGTATATGTTTATACATCTTCCTAATCCTTTAAAAGCAAAGGCCACATGGATTGTATTTGTCACATTCTTTTGTGTGTGTGTGTTGGGATTACTGTGATATCTGATCTTATAATGCCGGCATGAGTCACTGAGTTCATTTCTGCAATCTTTTATTAATGTCTGCTGAGTTCACCCTTTTGCTCTAGCATCTACTGTATATGCCCTTGCCTTTTTATTTTCTCCTTAAAGTTTTTATTTTTATGTAATACATCTACAATCTGTCTCTAAATATGGAATATAATTGTACACAGATTTTAAAGCAGAAAGTGACCATTATAACAAAACCACTGCATGAATACTGTACCTTAAATAATACAACTTTGATTGTTAAACAGAGACTTGGCCAAGAGCAAAGGTATCGCCCGCAGCTTCCATGCAATTCCATCCTCCACACCTCTGTGTGGGACAGACGTGCTCTTTCTTTAACCTGTGAATCTTTCTTTCAACGTCTGAATCGGCACTGGCATGAGAAATTTATCAGACTGCTTTCCTGCACAACTCGAATACTGAAAGTGTGCGTCCTTCTGTGTGTCTTAGCGTGTGATGTGCAGGTGTGAATGCCAAATAGCAGTGCATGCCAATCTTTGCCAATCTTGTGTGTGTGTGTGTATGTGAATTTCTGTTTGACTGGCTCTAGGCTCATGGGTGGGGTCAGCGTGGGATCCTCCAACAAGTCAAATAGCGGGTCTGGCTCACAATCCTGTTTTCCCAGCCCATAGAGACTCGTAGATTGACATCTGTTTCTCACTCTTAACTGTCAGATCCTTAACACACACACAGTTGCACAAAGTTCTGTCTTTTTCCTGTACCATGTTTGAATGTACTGTATATCCTATACATATATACTATACATTATATATGCTACAGAGTTGTCCTATATAGTGTTATATCTAGATATAGTTTTAAACTCTCAAATACATTAGCATTTAATAAGTCAGTATATTACACCCTCCTGCCCTCCCACAGGATTTGTGCACTTCATACAAACACACACAAATATTAAATTAGGGACCACATACAGTACACATGCAGATAAATGTATCTTTCTCACACATCTTTCACATACTATTACACTCTGAAAAACTGGCGTAGCTTGCAGTGTTTTTTCAGATCAGTCCAGTATGAGGCACTAATATGCACCCTATTCATCTTTGCCAACTATTGTTTGTGCATGTGTGTGTGTGCTACGTAAGTGTCGAACAGTGTAGAAAACAGAAGGCAACACACCTGAGGCTCACAATAATCAAAATGCGCCTGATGACTTAAGATCAAAACCTGCACACGTGCTGAGGACTATAGAGGGTCTACCCGTTACTGCTCTTAATTGGTACGGAGTGTGTGTGTGTGTGTGGAATCTGTGTGAACGTGAAGGTGTGCGTGTGTCAGTGAAATGAGTGTTTGAACATGTGCGTTCTCTACACCTTTCTGCTATGGAGGGTCTATGCATGTACGTGATGCAAACACATTGGTGTGTGTGTGTTTATGTCTGTGTCTGTGTGCAGTGGCTTTATGGTCTGAGCATGCAGTGAGAATGTTTGATGGTATGTGTGAAGGCTGTGATGAATTAGTGTGTTTGCATTTGGTATGTGTTTGAGTGTGTGTTTAGGGGGGTTTGGGAATAGAGAGACAGCTGCCTTTTACTGCCCCAGGGGGCAATAAAGGAGGGAGAAGGGGCCGTTAGTTGGCCCTTTAATAGGGGCAGGAGGCAGAGAGAGCGGCTTTTTTATTTATTAGGGTCACACTGTAACCAAGTACAGCTGCAGGCGTCGGCTCCAAACCCTTACACATTCCTCCCTCACCTCCATCTTCTACACACTGTTCTGTGGCGGTTCTTACTTTTGCTATTGGGAACTTTTTGTATGAATGCACAGAGTGTATATGAGTGTGTATGAGTATGGGCTTTGTTAAGCTTTTCTGTGTGTGGATGTGATGTATTCATACGCAACATGTTAGTTTCAGTGTGCAAGTTTACAATAAATGTGCATGGCCACGTGAACAACAGTCAAATCAGATATTTTCCCTATATAATAAATATCTAATCCTTTTCATACTGTCAATCCAGCAAAAAAAACCCCCGCTTCGGAAGCCATTTCAGTTAAAATGGCAATGTTTTTGATTAGCTAAAAAAAAGTAGCACAGTTATAATATTGCAGAGCTGTCTTAATAGCCATGGTGCCATTATTTCCCTCGCACTTGCTTTTTAACTCCCACTATTGTCCCCCCATTGGTCGACTTGCTCATTGACCACGTCCCTTTCCAGATCTAGGCCATCTCATTGGCCAGAGCCAAATATATCTGTGCTACATCATGTCTTATAATGCAGATATCAAAGGGAATCTTACTCAGGAATGACTTCATGGAATCTGAATTTTGACGTGGTCCATTTTAGAATTGAAGATACAATGAACTCGACTGGAAGATGTTACATGTTCAAGGAATTCCAAGAGTTTGTTGTACATATAGAACTGCTGAAAAACTGGAAGAAGACACAACTGAAGGCTTTGAGTGGAAAGTATCAGTTCCAAAGGCCTTGCAGCTGAAATGAAGACGAAACAAATATGAAAGACACTGTAACAACCGACAGGGAGAGAGACAAGGAAGAAGTCTGAGGTGGGAAACCCATGAGACAGACAGAGAGGTGGTGAGAAAGAGAGAGACAAGTTATTCTAGTTGCAGAGAGTTGACAAAAGTACTAAAGTAAACTGTCTATAGCCTTATTTGCGCAAGACTGTGGAACATTATCATTAGATAAAGGAGATTAATTCTGGTTTTTAAAACTGTTGATATAGTCAATTTGCACAAGACCAATTTCACAGTGATAACTTATCAGTAGTTTTACATAATCCTAATGTTGCTTCAGTCCCATGAAAATGGTGTGCGTGTTTTTGTATGTGTGAAAATTGAACATGAAAAAAACCCTTAAAGTCTCAGCTTATGATTTTGTTTTTCACCTTAAAGCATATTATTCAGTAACTACTATGAATTATTAAGTAACTAAAGTGAAACTACACAGGAAGGGAATGTTGTTACGAGAGTGAGGAGTGTCTGGACCCGTCAACGTGTCCAAACCTTGAACAACATAGCGAGACACATTTATGCCAAGAACCTTTTATTGTCCAGTCTCATACAGGGTTCATTACTATTGACCACATTTATATAAAAGACACATAACACAAAGCATAACAGTATAATATTTTAGTGAAGTATATACAAAACCTCAACAAACGAAAGGAAGAGAAGCCAGGGACAGGATGCTGAGAAGAGAACAATATGCAAAACAATATTTTTTTTAAATGGCTAAAAAACTACAGATGTCATGCAGTACAGCAGCTACACCACCCCTCCCATAAGTCACACATGTTCACTAAACACACTCACTCCTGTCAGGGCTTAACATGATGAATTGACCTTTATAAAATGGGATGAAACTCTGCAATTGACACAGCCTGATTTTATTATTTCAACCTGATGATCAGCCTGACAAACTCGCTGGTTCACTAGTTTGAGAATCTGACCTTAAAACAGAGTGACAGCTGAATCTATGCCAATTTCTTTGCTTTGGATTAAAGATGCAAATTCTAGTTACACCAACTGTAAAAGTGCTCTGGATCCAGGGCTTGTGTTTAGCATGTGCCTCAGAGTAGGAGATCTGGTCTAGAGTAAGAATAACCTGTTTACACAAGTACATAAACAGCAAAGTATCCCAGGCTGTCTACTCTTTAAAACCTTGTGTCAAAATTACCCAGTTTTCCTTCTGAACAGCTTCCATCCTGCAGAGTTTTGAACACTAATGTAACACACCTAATCTCCTGGAGTTCTCCACTATTAGATAAGTGTTGAAACTAAACTCTGCAGATTTGGTGAATTTCCAGGAACAGGGCTTGACATCTGTGTATTAAACAGAGAAGATTGATACGAAAACTAGATCAGAGTAAATATGAATGTGTAAAACGTACAGAAATACAGAACCAACCATTTACTTATTTTCCTTAACCTTGCATTCAAACAAGAAAAGACAGACAAGGTAACTATATGTAACATTCTATATTGGCTTTTTGTTAGTGGAATGCCTTTCTTATAATGCTTACATCCACATACTGTACATTTGGTCAATGCATGCGTAATGTAGTGTTTAAGTCAATAAGTATGTAGTGTGGGCTAATTTGAGACTGAGCCTAAAGATAACATCAACGATAAATGTGCACATCCTGATTTCTGTCAGGAAGAGTCAGCCTTAACAGGGCTCGTCAGGGAAGCAGGGAGGGACAGAACACAAAAGAAGATGACATTTCTGCTTTCGTTTTTTGGTTTACTTTTACTCTCTGACGTAAACTCGTGTGCACACCACGTCATTTGCAGTCATCGTCTGTAAAAAGTCAAAAGAAGGGAAAGCAATTAAGATACAGTTCTTCAGTATCAAATATAGTAGGTAATACAAAACAGGGTCAATCATATGCCATAGTGGTCATTTTATAGAATCCGCACAAAATAAATGGGTAATTAATAACACCAAAAGAGCCACAAAAAAAATTAGCAAACATTACCAGGATCAGTTCTCCATCATTGGTTATTTCCCTGGTCCAGGAAGTCTTTGGGCCCTCTCCTTTCTGTAGGGTCTGCTCACAGCTGATCTTACTGTCTGTCTCCCACCGCGGAAAGCTCTATGGACAGTGTCATAACAGGCTCGTGTTATAATGAGAGAAATAAAACAACTCAAAGCAACTCAGTGAACTCCCACAGAAGAAAGGAGGGGAGGAGGGTAATGAGTTGTTAGTGTGTAATGTGGTCATTGTGAACATTGCTGAGTGTTTAGTTTGGACATGGCAAGAGGAGCACATCTGTTCACTTTGTGTGTGTGTGTGGCTGAGCGTGTATGAGTTTTCAAAATAATATGTTTCTAAAAAGTGGTTCCAGATTGAAGGAAAATAAAGAGAGGATGACTGAGACATGAGAGAGGATCTGCATGCAGGAGTGAGACAGGGTGTTGATGTGCTTTAGCATGTGGGTCAAACACAAAACCCTTTTTGCGTCTGAAGGCCCGTCGTCTTGCAAAAAATAATTAATATGCATAAATCTTATAGGATATCATTCCACTCTTACTTCTCAGTTTTCTAATAAAGGTGTCTACAGGCAAAATTACATATAAAGGGAAAAATAAAGTTGTAAAGTGCAAAACGGTCATTCAGAATAAAGGTCTGCTTTATGATGTTTAAAGAAACAATAAAATTACAAATGAATCCCTGTGGTATACTTTAAAGAATTGTACATTTAAATTTTTTCTTGTTTCTTAGATTCAATCCACTATTTGGTGTGTATGTGTGTGTGTGTGTACCGTGCAGGGCCGTCCGTCCACGGTGCTCTCGTTAAACTCCTGTCCCACGGTGAAGGTGACGTGGGTGGTCCTTACTGAGGTGGAGGTCTTGATTGACATCGTCTCGCCGTCCTGTGTAATCTCCACTGATGGCTTTGATGCCGCTGCCATGGCAATCTTCCGAAGCATCACCTTCACACCTGAGAATAAACAGACACACACACACACACAGACTGTCAACATGCAAATCAGTCAGAACTGAAACGGTGCACTCAGTTTCACACACCTGAGGCATTCTTGCAGAGAAAGTGTGAGCACTGTGTAAACACAGGCCTGTGAAACTCTGTGGACTATAGAGGTCAATCCATAAGACGTGCTTTCACAGAATATTCCTATCAGAGTTGTCCTTCGTTTCTAGACAGAGGGAGAGCAAAAAGGCAAAAACACTGAGGAAAGAATCAGAAACTAGGAGAGATAGAGAGAGAGAATGTGTGTGTGTGTGTGTGTGTGTGTGTGCGCGTGTGTTTAAAAGAACGTTCTCTTGTCTTTTATGGATGAGGGTGGGGGGAAAAAAGTGATGTCATTAGGCTTGCAAATGTCAAGCATATTTGTCTTCCCCATTGCGCCATCTGAAGGCATCATCAAATATGATCCTTATAATGCTGGCCCATCCAATAACCTCTCCCTCTGTCTGCACTCCACACACACACACACACACACACAGTCCAGGCATGGGTTACCCACTGTCCTGGCAGGTTAAAACACCACAATGATTAAAACAGTCTGTGTGTGTGTGTGTGTGTGTGTGTGTAGAGTGCAGAGAGAGGGGGAAGTTATTGGAATGGTCCTGGGGGACGCAGTAATCTGTTACACCTTCCTGTGGACAGAGCACACCACGGGCGCAGAGAAACAAAGACAGAGCTGTGAAAAAGACAGACAAAGGATAAAAAGGAGAGAAGAAGAAAAGAGTGAATTGAGAGAGAAACCTGTCAAGAAACTAGAAAGTAAAAAAGAGAGCAAGAAAGACAGGAAAGGAAAAAGAGAAAGGAGACAGCTTAGAAAATGCTACTAGATGCAAAGAGCCAGTGTGTGTGTGTGTGTGTGTGTGTGTGTGTGTGTGTGTATGCGTGTATGTGCGTGCTTCTGAATCTGTGCGTCGAGTTGAATTTCACACTCTTTCCCTAACACACATTCCCACCTGTCACCAGGGGTATATATACACACCAAGACAGACACCCACACAGGGGAAACCAAAACTCAAATCCAAACACACACACACACACACTCAGAAATGGAGACATGCAAACAAACTGACAGTTGATATCTGTTTTTAACATAAGAGGTGGTCCAAATAATTCTGTCTTTCTTTCACATACACACACACATACAGGCACAAAGCCATCCAAAAACACTTGTAACTAATTTGTAACAAGTGGCTGAGAGTGTAATAACATCTGTCCCACAAACATTTTCCCATCTCACACACTGGTGTCTGTTTACTGCATGGTGTCTCACAGCCGCACGCATAGCTAACAAACTCCATCATTTCTTTCATTTCATTTTCTTTTAAGTCTTCATGCTTATTGACCGTTGACACAATGATGACCCTCCCCCATAATCCCCCAGTAATGAAGTGGGAAATATTGGCCACACACGGTGGCGGTCAGGGTTAGTGTCAGTGTCACAGTTCATGGGTCGGAGGAAGTGTTTAAGAATAAAGCAAAGGAGAGGACGAGAAGGGTGAGAAAGGGTGGTGACAGCTTGGCTCCATCTGTGCAGAAAGCTCTTAGATGAAACCAAAGGAGCTTGGCTTCTCCTGCTGCTAGACTTGAATGAGTGTGTCTTGGAAAGAGAGAGAAAGAGGCATTAAAGGCAGTCTCAAAAGGGCATCAATCAATCAATCTGTCGGTCAGCCTGTCAATCATACACATTCCTCACATAGATTCCCTGCCTCTCATTTTTATGAGGACATCTGTCACTCTTAGTTTGTGAATATATCCGTCTGACTGTGAGTGCGTGTGTGTCGGTACAGTGTATGACACACCCCACTCACACAGATATTATGCACACTTTCTCGCTCTCCTCCCTCTCTCCTCTCTCTCTCTCTCTCGCCCTATTTTTCATCTTCTTTCTTTTGTTCAGCAGTGCATGGCCTCTCCCCTCTCCCACAACCCCCCTCCAGCCGATCAGCTTGTCGCTGCCCGCCCTGCATGGCCTCGGGTGACAAGTGGCGCTTGTGGGCACTGGCCTGACGCCCTCCTGCAAATGGGATGCCAATCAAAGCAGGATACGGCATTGCTACGATGACACACAAACCAACTCCGGTTATTCTGGTGAGAACAATGGTGCCATTTAACAGGAGTTTAATGAACTAGGGTCAAAGAACATGTGACTAGTCTGCTCTGATGCCCTCTCATTCGCGCGCACACACTCACTCACACACACACACACCACAGAGGATTTCTTTGGTGTTCATGCTTAGGCCAGGCGAGAAACTTTGCATATCTATACGCACAACCGTATGCACTATTTAATGAAAACTTTTTACACACACAAAGACACACAGAAGCTAATGCAACAGATGCAATATGTGATTTAACTCTCCTTTGTATCTAGAAAATTAGGGGTGAGAAAGTTCAGTGTCAGGCTCCTTTATCACGTTTTCAAGTGAATGCATGTATGATAAAGACCACCTACCCCAGTGGGGGGAAGAGAGTGAGAGTGAGAGTGCCTGAGAAAGAGAAAGAAGTGAATGCAGAGCGCAGTAGGTCTGGGTTTGGGTGGCGTGCGTCCACGGTCTTGATCCCCATGCAATTCATTCGTTCATGCATTAGTGCATAATTCATTAGTCTGTCATATTGACTTACCCAGCGCTTTCAGAAGGTCTTCGAAGTTTTCTGAACTCTTAATTTTCCAGGTACCAGAGAAGTCGGGGATTTTGCGGTCCATGATGCGCTCTCTCGGTCTTTTGCCTAACTTACGCGTGTAATTTCTCTACCTCTAGTTGCTGTGTCTCTCGGTCTCGCCGTGTTTCCTCTTTCTTTCTATTTTATTTTTATTTTTATTATCGGTCGGTGCATCAACCGTTCACTTGTACGAGGTGCACCGCACGAGCTGGAGAAAAAAAAATCAAGCCTCCTATCCTCTACTTTAATAGCAAGAACTCACACCTTTCAGCCGACAACCCCGCCCCGAACCACGCCTAAGCAAACCAAAGCACCAATCAGAATGAGAGCTGAGGACACTTTCCCCGCCCCTGACCACGCCTCTCCCGAAACACGCGCTCTCCTCCGAACGCGCCTGAGTGCGCGCATTTTGGTTCTCCGTTAAACCTCCAGTGCATTGCGGTATCATTAAAAACAAAACAAAAAATCAGCAAAAATTCAAAAGTTGAACGAATATAAGCACCAGTCAAACCTGCCGGGGCATACATTCCTACATTTTGTTATATAGGGTTTCGGGTTCGTGAGAGGATTGACAGCGTTAGGGTACTAGGAACTATTTAGGACCTGAAGTCTGAATGCCACGCTGCCGTGATGCCGAAAACTGAGGGAATGAGTTCTTCTGAAATAGCAACACGGTTATGTACTACTCTCTATTTCCCCCTGAATCATCCTTGTCTATGTCCGGAATCACACCATATTCACGATTCGTGAAGTTTTGCCATCTTGTATTCATGTCCTAAATCGTGAATAATATCCAGTGCACTCATACAAATTCCACAGTGCACTACAACGGGTTAGTGTAGAAAAGTTGCACTCTTTATGGTAGAGACACAGTGCACTTTGTCATTTGTAAGAAATAGGGAGCAGGGCATGATTTAGGTCACATGGCATTTCTTTGCTCATGTCCATCTCATGCAGTGTAACACCTGTGACTGAATAGAATAGAAAGCTTCTTTATTGTCACATATACAAGTACAGTGAAATTGATTCTGCGCATATCCCAGCATGTTGGTAAGCTGGGGTCAGAGCGCAGGGTCAGCCATGATACAGCGCCCCTGGAGCAGGGAGG